>CABHPP010143188.1:75339-97511 GCA_902168425.1 Peromyscus attwateri
TCCAGAGGTGTAACTCTGCATCCAAAGGTGTACCTGTGCATCCAGAGCTGCACCTGTGCATCCAGAGCTGCACCTGTACATTCAGAGCATCCATCCTCTACTCTTGGACATCAGAGCTACTGTTTTTCAGATTTGAGGATTCCAAGACTTAACACTAGCAGTACCATGGACTGTCATACCTCCAAATTTACACAAACTACACAGACAGCTTCCCTGGTTTTCTAGCTTGCAGATGGCAGATCAAGGGATGTTAACATCTATCATCATATGCACCAATTCGGGTGCCTATATGTGAATAGGTGTGTGAGAGTATGTGCTATTGGTACTACTTCTCTTGAGAACCTAACTCATATATAACTTTCCAGAGCTGCGCCTGTGCATCCAGAACTTCACATGTGCAACCAGAACTTCACATGTGCATGCAGAGCTGTCACTGTCCATTCAGAGCTTCACCTGTGCATTCAGAGCTTCAGCTGTGCATCCAGAGCTTCACCTGTGCATCCAGAGCTACAACTGTGCATTCAACACTGCAGCTGTGCATCCAGAGCTTTACCTGTGGTTCCAGAGCTGTATGTCTGCATCCAGAGCTGTACCTGCACATCCAGAGCGGCACCTATGTATCCAGAGCTGTAATTGTGTATCCAGAGCTGTAACTGAGCATCCAGAGCATCACCTGTGCATTCAGAGCTGCACCTGTGCATCCAGAGCTGTACATCTCTGGCCTTTAGAGTTTGGAACCATAAGCTTCTAGTTTTCAGGACTCAGGGGCTAAGCCTCTGGGTCTGTTTGTCTATCTGTTTAGCTCATGGGTCCTTATCCCTGTAAGACCTAGAACCACTAAGAACCACCAACACTGAGCAAGTCCTCCTTTGTTTGTTGGCAAATTCCATCTGGGCAGAGTCAAGGAACCAGCGACGGATTTTAGCCATGAGTACAATTAAATTTTCTATCAGCAAAAATAACACTATCTAGATAGAAGTTGTAAACTTTTCTCTGGTCATTTCAAATGTATCAGTTCTAAGTGAGATCAGACAAGAGATAAGTAATTTGCATGTTTCTTTTACTTTCCTTTAGTGACCAAAAAAAAAAAAAAAGTTGCTATATAGAAGTCAATCTTTTCAGCAAAATGCTAACTGAAAGCACTGGGTGAGAAGCAATGTGTAATATAGATCAGTGATACTTGAGTCAAGTCGGCACTGGGGCCTGTTTCAAACTCATTTGGTTACAGCACAAGCTGTCAGATGCAAATGAAGGTAATTGTACTTCTAGCCACAGTAGAATAGCTACAGCTGATTCTACCTATTTTATTCTATAACCAACTTGACCTAATAGATAGAACATTTCTTCCAAAACTTCAGAATGCACATTAATTCAGTTTTGCACACAGCATTCACCACAGCAGCCTGGATATTTGGTGTAAAACAAGCATCAGTATATTTTGAAAGCTTGAAATCAAAACAAATATATTCTCTAGCCACATTGGAATTAAACTAGAAATTAATAACAGATGTTTTGAAAAACTCCAAATAACTAAAAATTAAGTGATAAACTCTAAGTAACCTATGTGTCAAAAATGAAATCACAAGAAAAATTAAGAATATGTTAAACTGAATGAAGATAAAAATACAGCTTTATCAAAATATGTACACTGCTGTAATAGAGATGTAGGTCAGTGGTAAAATGCTTGCCCAGCATAGATGAGGTCCTAGATCCAGTCTCAGACAATACACACACACACACACACACACACACACACACACATACACAAACACACACACACACACAAACACACACACACACAAACACACACACACACACACACGTATCTATAGGAAACATTAAAACTTTAAATTCTTTCATTAAAATAATGTAAAAATAATAAAAGTATAAAACTCAATTTTCTAAGTTTCCAGTTAGAATGTAAAAAAAAAATGATAAGCAAGTTCCCTTCCCCCATGATAAATAAAATTAAGAAAAATGAGGTATATATATTTTCAAATATAACTATTCCAAAATTAAAAGGAATTTCTTCAGTGTGCAACAACATAGATAAACCCTGAAGACATTGTGCTAAGTTAGATAATCTAGCCACAGAAGATAAATCTTGCATGGGTGCATTTATATGAAGTGTCTAAAAAACTCAAATTCATTGATTCAAAGCACAGAATTGCAGTTGCCCTGGGATGGTGGAAAGGCAAGACAGAGTTACTAATCAAGGGGTTGAAGTTTCACTAAGCAAGGTAAATACATTCTAAACATTGGCTGTACAACATTGGATTTATAGTCAGCAACATTCAACTATGTACTTAGTGTCTATTAAGAGAGTGGGTCTCATGTTAAAAATAAACTTTTAATTAAAAGTAAAATTTAAAAATTAACTTGAAATGAATCAGAAACTTTCATAGTAAGGCTACAACTTAAAATTTTTTACAGAAAGAAAACTAGTTTAAAAAAAAAAGGAATTGCGGCTGTATGAAACAATGATTTCTTAGCTAAGATACAAAAGTATAAGTCATAAAGTGAAAAGGGGGGAAATCAGAGTCAACTCAAATTTAAAACTTCTAGAGCTAAGGTTATCAATGATAGAAACCTCAAATGCTTGGCATGCATGAGACCCTGGAGTGAGGAGGAAAAGAGAATGTAAAACTGCGGCTCATTGAAAGATCCCACTGAAGATAAAACACAAGTGATGCTCTGGAAGAAAATCTATGCACCGCACACTTCTGACAAAGAACATGTATCTACCATTTAAAGAAAGACCAAAAAAACGATAAGACAGACCATTCAAAGTGATCACATCTTTGTGAAGACATTTTGCAGAGGTGGTGGATGCCCAGTGGTACTGTTGGACAGGAAATGACCTCCAGAGGCTCAGGTATTAGCCCTTTGTTACTTGTTGGTGCTGCTGGTTCAGGAAAGGCTGTTAAAGGTAGAGCCTCCCTAGAGGTGGGTCAATGGGCATGGTTGTAAAGATTAAACCTAGTCCCTGGGACTCCCCACACCTCTTTCCCTCCTTCTGGTCCATGAGCTAAGCAGTCTCTGCTACCAACATTCCTACGGAAGGACATCCTATTGAAGCACATGTAGACAGAAGCCCATTGACTGAGCCCTTTGAAACAATGAATAAAAATAACTCTTTTCTTCCCTTAAATTAGTCTCATCAAATATTTGGGGATCAACTCTACATAACCAAACAGCACATGTAAAGATGTTTCAAGATTATTAATAACTAGGAAAATGCAAAGTAAAATCAAAATAAGATATCATTTCATACATATATCAAAATGAATAAAATTTTAAGAGACAAAATACCGTATGTTAATGAGGCTATGGATCACTAGTGAATTGCTAGTGGAATATAAAGTAGAAAAAGGAGTTGAGGAGGGATGGTGGGAAGGACAGCTGGAATTGAGAAGCTTTTGAGGGGTGATATGGAAACCCTAGTGCAGTGGAAACTTCTTAACATATATGAAGGCAATCTTAATTAAGTCTCCTAATAATGGGGGAGACAGAGTCCCAACTGGCTATCCCTTGTTACCAAATGAAGCTTTCAGTACCAGAACTGAGTCACTTTCAGTTGGGTCAAAGGGGTGCCATGTAAATCATCAAACAACCCAGGCTGTTGCCAAGACAGTAGGTTGCTCTCCACAAACTGACAGCAAGGCCCCATTTCTGTGGACAACATCCACACAACTGACTGAACACGGAGAGGTCAAGCTGGAACCTTAGCCCCTATGTTCTAGTGTCTTTGGTGCTGGAAGAAGGCACTCTGCAGGCAACTGAAAGAGAAAGGTAAACACCAACCCAGCCACAAAACCTTTGATCTACAATCTGTTCTGTCTGCAAGATATGCTAGGGTAATAATTGCACAAAAGTTGTGGGAGTTACCAACATCTGATTTGACTTAAGACCCACTCCACGAGATGAAACTCATACATAACACTGCTTTGGTGACTAAGACCAGAGACTAGATAGCCCCAAGACCTAGGGTAAAACCAAATACTACTGTTTTGCTAAAGGAACATTGCAATAAAATGACTCCTAACATCATTCTGCTATACTCCATAAATCTGTGCCTTGCTCAGCTATCATCAAAGGAGCTTCCTCCTGCAGCATATGGGAATAGATGCAGAGATGCACAGCCAGACATTGCACAGAGAAAGAGACCTTGGAACACAAAGCGCTAAATGGGATATCTCCATCAAATCCTTCCCCTCAGAGCTCAGGGAACCTCAAGGAAGAGGAGGCAGAAAGAGTGTAAGAGCCAGAGGAGATGGAAGACACCAGGAGAACAAGACCTTCTGAATCAACTGATCAAGGCTCATATGAATCCACAGAGGCTGAAGCAGCAAGAATAGGTGGACACAGGTCTGCGTCAGGTCCTCTGTGTATATATTATAGCTTTCAGATCAGTATTTTTATGGGACTCCTAAGTATGTGAATGAGTGGGTCTCTGATTCTTGTGCCTACTCTTGGGGCTCTTTTCCTCCTGTTGGGTTGCCTTGTCCAACTTCACTGTGATGGGTTTTGCTTCATCTTACTATATCTTATTCTGTCATGTTTGGTTGCTATCTCTTGCAAGGCTGTTCTCTTCTAATGAGAGACAGAAAGAGAGTGGATCTGGAGGGGGAGGGGGAAGGAACTGGGACAAGTAGAGGGAGGGAAACTATAATTAGGATATATTATGAGAAAATGATTTTTAATAAAAGGGGGAAACAAAGCATTTTTTAAAAAACAGGAAAGTAGGAGGGGACTTGTTGGGGCAAAGAAGGGATTCAGCAGGAGTGGAGGGGGATGAAAAATGGAAAGGGAGTTGGAAATCACCAAAACACATTATATACATATATGAAAAACTTTGAAAAAATAAAAAACATAGAATAATTGTTTGAGGATCATTTGGCAGTTTATCAAAACTCAGACTCTTGGTGACCATGTGATCCCTCATTTCCAGCCATAGGTATTTATCTGTGAAAAATAAAAAGATACCTACAACAAGACTTCTGCTCCCAGAAAGTGTTAATTGAAGAAAGCTGACACCAGACCAAACACCAAAGTACAGGCATAAACAAACCACGTATCAAAAACGGTGTGCTAACGGAGCCTGACCCGGCCATCTTCTGTAACCAGGCAAGGCCTCAAGGGGAAGGATTGGGACACCAACCCAGATACAAAACCTTCGACCTTCTGTTTGTCCTGCCTGCAGAGTGTTCTGGGACTGGAGCCTAGCAGAATCATCATCGGAGACCAGAGAGACTTCATCCAGCAGTTGATGGGAGCAGATGCAGTCTCACAGCCAAACATTAGGTGGAGCTCCAGGAGTCTACGGAGAAGCAGGAGGAAGGATTGGAGGAACCGGAGGGGTCAGGGATACCATCAGAACATGATCCACAAAATCAATTGACCAGGACTCATAGAAGCTCAAAGAGATCAGGGAGCCTGTAGGGTCTGACCTAGGTAGGTCCCCTGCATAGATTTTATGGCTGAGTAGCTTGGTGTTCTTGTGGGATTCCTAACAGTGGGAATGGGGGCTGTTTCTGACTCGTTTGTCTGCTTGTGGGACCCTTTTCCTCCTACTGGGTTGCCTCATTCTGCCTTGATGTGATGGGATGTGCCTGGTCTTATTGTAGCTTCTTATGCCATGTTTAGTTGACAGCCCTGGAAGGCCTGCTCTTTTCTGAGGGGAAGCAGAAGGGGAGTGGATCTGGGGGAGAGGGGAGATGGGAGGAGACACTGGGGGAGGTGAGGGAGGAGAAACTTAGTCAGGATGTAATATATGAAAGAAGAATAAGGGATGGAGAGATGGCTCAGTGGTTAAGAGCACTGACTGCTCTTCCAGAGGTCCTGAGTTCAATTCCCAGCAACCACATGGTGGCTCACAACCACCTATAATGAGATCTGGTGCCCTCTCTGGCCTTCAAGGACACATGCAGGCAGAACACTGTATACAAAATAAATAAATCTTTTAAAAAAAATAAAGAAAGAAGAATAAAAATAAATAAATAAAATAGCTAGACAGTGGTGGTACATGCCTTTAATCCCAGCACCCGGGAGGCAGAGACCGGAGGATCTCTGTGAGTTCAAGGCCAGCCTGTTCAACAAAGTGAGTTCCATGACAACCAGGGCTACACAAAGAAACCCTGTCTCAAAAAAACAAAAAGAAAAAATAAAAGATATTGTTGTTAATATTTCTTATTGATAGGTAAATTTATGATATTACTGGAAACTCAAGCTTTCATTAATAAAGAAAACAAGTAAACAAACTTAATTAAAACACATGCGTTACATACACAAAGCCAGAAGAGAAGAGTACATATCACGCAGAGACCCACATCCAAGCACCAGGCCGAGCCTGGAGTCTAGCCGCAGAGAGGGAAGAGGGGGAATAGTAGCAAGGGGGTGAAGATCAGGACAGGGAAACCCACAGAGACAGCTGACCCAAACTTGTGGGAGCTCACAGACTCTGGACTGACAGCTGGGGAGCCTGCATGGGACCCAACTAGGACCACTGCACGTGGGGCACAGTTTTGTAGCCTGGTCTGTTTGTGGGACCCCTGGCAGTGGGACCAGGATCTATCCCTGGTGCATGAGCTGGCATTTTGAAGCCCACTCCATATGGTGTGATACCTTGCTCAGCCTTGATGCAGGGGGGTGAGGGGAAGGTGTTGGTCCTGCCTCAACTGAATGTGCCAGGCCTTGTTGACTCCCCATGGGAGGCCTTACCCTTTCTGAGGAGTGGATGAGGGTGGGTTGGGGGAGATGGGGGAGGAGAGAGGGGTGGGGGGAACTGTGGTTGGTATGTAAAATGAATTTTTAAAAAAGAGTACAAATCACACGTCATAGCTAATCTTGTCAATTTGCTGGGATTGAATCACAGAAGCGCACCTGTGGATGTGCCTGTGGGAGTGCTCCCAGAAGGGATTAACTGAGGAGGGAACACCCACCCTGAATGTGGGCATCACCATGCCACAGGCTGGGATTCTGGGCTGAATGAAAAGAAGAAAAGAAGCTGAGTGCCACCACCCATCTCCCTCTGCTTCCTGGCGCAGTGTGACCAGCCAGCCGCCTCATGCTTCCGATGCCACGCCTTCCCGCCATGATGCACTGTACCCGCAAATGATGAGCCCAGACAACCTTCCTTCGGGAGTTACTTTCGTCAGGCATTTCGCCACAGTAATGAGAAAGTAACTAATATACTACATTATTCACTCATTTATAACTCCTGAATTGTGAAAGCTAATCCACAGCGACAAAAAGCAGTGCTTGCTGGAACTGGGGTAAGGGGATGCAGCACAAAGTACATTGTGAGCCTTTTGGAGGGTGTTCAAAGTGAGCTACGTCTTTCTTATGCTGGTAGCTGCACACTTATGTTTACTAAACAATAAGTTGTAAGATGATGTATTTCATTACAAATATATAGGTTGAATTTATTATGAAAAAAAAAGCACATAGCTGGGTGGTGGTGGCGCATGCCTTTAATCCCAGCACTCGGGAGGCAGGGCCAGGCGGATCTCTGTGAGTTCGAGGCCAGCCTGGGCTACCAAGTGAGTTCCAGGAGAGGAGCAAAGCTACACAGAGAAACCCTGTCTCGAAAAACCAAAAAAAAAAAACAAAAAGACCACATAAATGAAGGGTCAGCTACCAGGGCAATGGTTTCTTTTCCCCCTTCAATTTTTCACTTTGTTTTTAGACACAAGCTCTCACAGTACAGCCCAGGCTAGCACTGAATTTGTCGCAATCCTCCTGTCTCAGACTTCTTAGTGCTGGAATAACAAGCATGCCTCACCATAACCATCCTGACCTTCAGATTAATTCCTATTTCTTGTGTGGTAGTTGTCCTCCCAAAAGACAGTGTGTTACACCCATAGAGTCTCACCAGCTTGACTGCCTAAATATGAGCTAAACAAAGAAGACACGAATAGACCTGCCAAAGTGGATGGGGAAGACCATGAGACCACACAAAGAACTACACACAACTAAGGAATGCTGAAAGTGAGAGGAATGGTCTTCTCCAAGGAAGAGCACACCAATTGATTATCCAATACCAAAAGATCAGTCCTAAAAGCATATATGCAGGTAACATTATACAGACCAAGGAAGAGGTGTACATGGGAGGGTTTGAAGGGAAGAAAAGGAAGGTAGAAATGTTGTAATTATATTATAATCTCAGAAATGAAAGAAAAATGTTTTTCAAGGACCATGTGTTGACAAACCTGTGTTCTGAGCCTGCAATTTGCAGTTAGGAACATGAAACTACCACCATCAATGCCTGAGAGAAGTCCTTGCAATGGCCCTTCAAACAGACTTCAGGTACTTGTGGTGGTGAAGTTTGGGAGGATGGGAAGTCCTCCCCTTCAACCACATGGGACCAAGATGGTATTCTGATTTGAAGGCCTGAATAATTTCCTTGCCAACATAACTGGTGTCTTTCCCAATGGCTGCAACCAGGGAGACCTGTTTCTTGCCGTCTTTTGAGGAGGCAACCTTCACTGAATTTGTTAGGACTGTACAGGAAAAGCTAGGAAATTACACACTGCGTCACCAGAGGTGTTAGGTCACATTGTTACCACGTAAGCCTAGCACTTGTCAACCTTCATTAAACTGCTAAAACCCAGGCTTGCTTCTAAATGGCAGGGTGCCAACATAGGTCTAGCAATTATAAAACCAATTACTAAGATCAAAAAGGAAATATAGAATAAATATTCTCCCTGCAGGTTTTTTCACTAACTTCTTATCAAGAGGTAAATAGCTTAGCTGGCATCTACTAAGAGGTTATACTGTGCTGGAAAGGAATTTTTTCCTCCATGTTTTATACTTAAATTTATCAGAGATGTTGAGAAGGAGTATGTGGAATAAGGAGAGACACTTTATTACTAAAGAATTCTATAGAACTTGGCTGGGCCCATAATGCTTATCAAAGAGCACGATTCTGATCAAATTACTGCAGAACAAAGTAAGGGGATTTGAGCCTATATGCCAAGTGGAGTGGGGAAAGTGGCGAGGACCAGTTTCAACTTTTTTGAAAATCATGACTTTTGGAGTCAGAAGGGATGCTGGGATCACCTAGCTCTGAGATTTCCTACACTGAAGGAATGAGCTGGTGATGTCTGTGTGTCCTGAGACCCTGTAGTCCTTGCTTCTTCACAGCTTGTTCAGAATCTTGCCTCCCTACTCTGGCTGTATGAAGGACAGGATGGAGGCTAAGTCCATGCATGCTGAATAAGCATAGTGACCGGCAGGGGCCAAGAGTGCACAGATAGTCTTTCCTAGGCAGTATCCCCTCTCTGGAAACCCTTATGAACAGAATGCCTTCCCCTGGGCTTCCTGGGGCTTCATGATTCCCTATATCCTGGTGAAGAGCCACCACACAGAAGGTCCTGGACCTTCTACACTGTTTTCGTGCTCTTCTGTGGTCTAAAGGGCGAGTGTAGAAGAACCAGTGTTTATAAATGAAAGGAAAATTTGAAAGGCAGATTTTATTTCAAAGCATCCCTCTGTCTTCTGTGTTCTATCTTTTAAATGGCAACAACTGCTCCTTTCTTACTCAAATAAGATGGTTTTTCCCCATAAGCAGACAGGAGACTTAGAATCTCAGAGACCTGGAGGGAAAGACACAAGCTGCATGTATAAGAAGGAATTTTTTTGTGATTCTTTGCCTACATTCCCTCTGTCAGCTTTATGAATTATGAATTATTAGGTCAGAATTATGAATTTTATATGTGTAAGCTCATCACCAAGTACTTTACTACGTGTCATTTCATCTCCTCTCTTGCAGCAGCTCCGTGGTGTTTCTTCAGTGACTAAGAAAAGCCAGCCAGCCAGTATTTACTCTTCCAGTGTCATTATTATGCTGAGCCACCTGTTTTTAAACCATTTACAGTCTTATGGGGGGCAGAAATTAAGCAAGTAATCATAATACTGAGGCAGGAGAATAAGGCAGAGTGAGATCTGGAAGGCTTACACAAAGACTTACAAAATCAGTTAAGTCAGCTGAGGTGGACTTAAGCAGGCTGGTGTTGCTTGCACAGAGCAGACGCATTCCAGAGTGACTGAGAGAGACTTATGGCTCATTACAATATGAAGGTGTTACACCCCTGGCTAGAGATTTCAAATGTTAATGACACAAGTGATGCGTGAAATTGTACACAGAACTGCATGTAACAGAGCATGCTCAGAAGGGCCTGTGCTATGCAAATGAGCCAAAAAGCCCATGTTATGCAAATGACCCAAAGAGCCTGTGTTATGTCACATAAAAACCCCAACTCTTTGTACAGGGGGACTATTGAGCTTATTAACATTCTCTCTTTGTTCAGCCTACTTCTCTATCCCTAGAAATATACTATCTCTCAATGAATTGTCTCTGAGCTATTCTTTGTCCAGGAACAGAAGAACCTGGGACCCTTCCCCAACCAAGTACCTTCTGAAGCCTGATACCAGGCTCCATCAACACCATGTGACCCCTACAATGATCGTCCTATTTTCCATGCAAAGTATTATTCGGCATTCACACATTGCCCTCAATCTTATGGGGAAAATCGCACCATTCTCTCTACCTGTAGATCCCAGAGAGACATCTAGCAAAGTGAATCTGTACCAGGAACTTAGAGGAAGACAATTGACCAAGCAGACTTTCAGGGGGAAGGGAGGAGAGCATTCTCCACAGAGAACACAGTCCGAGAATTCTGCCAGTGTTGGTTGATGGAAGAGCACGTTTGCAGAGCTTCATAGCAGAGGCCAATGGAAACACCCTGTCCAAGATTCTACTGCTCTTTAACAGTGACGTGAGAGGTAAAGGATAATTCTCCTTCCATAATATGACTCTCCCTTGTGGGAAGCGGCCAGGCTTTCCCAAACACACTGAGCTTCCTGAATGGAATGCTTCCTGACCTTCCAAATGGAGTCTTGCAGCAAATCATCTCTGTTATTCTTGATTTTGAACAGCATCTCTTTGGACAAACCATTTCCACACAATAGCAAATTGCAGTAGTTATGATCATCATAATAACACCACAAGAACATCATAATCAAATGCTATATGAAACAAAAATGATCCCATTTAAGCCAGGCTTCAGCTACAGTGATGTGCATTTGATGTGCATTATGCACATTTATAATTTATGGTGAAGTTTGTGCCCCTTTCTGGCTCCTTAGCTGTTATGGTAGACTGGCATCTACAGTCTTGTTTTGTTTGGCAATTTATCTCTATCCTCCATTTGGAAGGGAGGAAACAACATTCTTTTTGCAATTTGAGCATAAGCAAACTAAGAGCTAAGTCATGTTGTGCTGATTGGTAGTTCTATTGGATCCATCCTTTCCTGGCAAGAACGGATTGGGCTCTTGCAAACAACCCCCACGCAGCAATCATCTCAGCCCCTCATCAGCTTCCTGAAACTGGCCGCATGCTGCCTTCTCTTTCTTCCATGTCAGTTGCTCTCAGCCTGGCTCCTCTGGTAACTTTCTGAAGGAAAACAGTGTCTGGCCACAGAATGTTTTCCTAAAGAAGCCACACAGAAGCTTTCTAGTTCTATGAGTTTTATATGTTGATTGTTGGCTTTAATTCCAGAGTGAATGGTATCCTAATCAGAAAGTCCTTTCCTACACCTGTATCTTGTAGATACTGCCTATGTTTTCTCCAAGCAGTTTCAGTCTCACAATTAGGTCTTGGGTCCACTTGGAGTCCATTTGTGCAGGGTGCTATATATGCATCTAATTTCATTCTTTCATATGTGGCTATCCAGTTTTCCCAGCACTGTTTGTTGAAGATTCTCTTTTCCCCAGTGTGTGTTTTTGACATCTTTGTCAAATATCAAATGGCTATAATTATGTGAACTCACGTTTGGGTCCTCTGTTTTGTTCCATTAATCTACATATCTATTTTTGTGCCAGTACCATGCTGGTTTTATTACTATAGCTCATATATATATATGAGATAAGGTAATCCCCCCAACATTGTTCTCTTTGTTCAGGATTTCTTTGACTATTGTGGTCCCATATGAATTTTAGGATATTTTTTTCTCTGTTTATGTGAAAGATATCATGGGGATTTTGGTTGAGATTGCATGGAATCTGTAAATTGATTGTTGGTAGTGTGGTGGTTTGAATGAAAATGGTCCCTATAGGTTCATATATTTAAATGTTTGGTTCCCAGTTAGAACAGTTTTGGAAGGATTAGGAGGTGTAGACTTGTTGGAGAAGGTGTGGTCTTATTGGAGGAGGTAGGTCATTGGGGGTGCCCAGTGTCTGTCTCTCTCTCTCTCTCTCTCTCTCTCTCTCTCTCTCTCTCTCTCTCTGTCTGTCTGCCTCTCTCTCTGTCTCTCTGTCTGTCTGTCTCTCTCTCTCTGTTTCTCTCTGTGTGTGTCTCTCTGTCTCTCTCTGTCTCTGTCTCTCTCTGTCTCTCTCTCTCTCTCTCTCTCTCTCTCTCTCTCTCTCTCTCTCTGCCTGATGCCTGCAGGTCAGAATGTAAAGTTCTCAGCTACTGCTATAGTGCCATGGATGTCTGCTTCCCACCATGGTGATCATGGACTAACCCTCTAAAACTGTAAGCAAGGCCCTAACTAGGTGCTTTCCTTTATAAGAGTTGCTGAGGTCATGATGTCTCTTCACAGAAGTAGAACAGTGACTAAGACAGGTAAGAAGGTCATTTAGGTCTAGAGTCCTAAGAAAACCACCACACAATCTAAACTATTTTGTCAAGGCAAAAAGTTTTATGAAGAATCATAAGAGTATGTAGCCATGCTTAAGCTAGCAAGAAAGCACACATATCAAGGTTCCCACTGGATTTTGACCCAGTTCAAAGGGGTCCTGTGCCTCATTCTGAGTGGTCAGAGTTTGGTCTCATATTATTGCATGGTTAGATAATAGAGGGCAGTGTAGTTTCAAAATTTGAACATATATTTTAATTACAAGAAGCACTGACCCTGAAGGAATTTTAATTTCTTCCATGTGCTTTCTTTACAATTTTTAGTGGAATGCCTCATTTAACCCTTTGAGAGAAAAAGATAGTACATTTTCTTTCCATTTCCCACAGAAATGATCTTGTCGTAAGGAGGAGGCCACAAGACTTTGTGGGTGGCAACATATGTGCCTATCAAGGAGCAATGAGAACTTTCCAAGCTCAGCTCTCAGTACCACCAATTGGGCAGCACTCATGTGAAAGCTAATTGTTCTTCCATGATGAATTTTTCTCCTTGGCAGCCCTGGTCCTCCTGTGTGATGCCAGCCACAGCCACAGGTCACAGCTCACTGGCAATGAGCAAGGGTGCAGCATGAAAGTCTTGGAATCAGGCCATGCTGCGGTGGTATTGTGTTCCCCAAAATATTGTACATGCTAATAAACTTATCTGGGGTCACAGAACAGAACAGCCACAATATTAAACATAGAGGATAGGCAGTGGTAGCACATGCCTTTAATCCTAGCATTCCAGAGGCAGAGATCTACCTGGATCTCTGTGTGTTCAAGGATACAGCCAAGCATGGTGACTCACGTCTTTAATCCCAGAAAGTGAGCCTTTAATCCCAGGGAGTGATGGCAGAAAGAAGAAAGGTATATAAGGTGTGAAGACCAGAAACTAGAAACTTTTAGCCTGGTTAAGCTTTCAGGCTTTGAGCAGCACAATTCAGCTGAGATCCATTCGGATGAGGACACAGAAGCTTCCAGTCTGAGGAAACAGGATCAGCTGAGGGACTGGCGAGGTGAGGAAGCTGTGGCTTGTTCTGCTTCTCTGATCTTCCAGCATTCACCCCAATATTTGGCTCTGGGTTTGTTTTTGTTAATAAGATTTTTAACAAAATCTTTAAGATTCCTGCTACACCATGCAAACCAAACTTAAGGAATCACCTTATTCCAGGCATTTGCCGGAAGCCACAAAGTTGTAAGGCTACGAGAATGGAGTTTCCTATGCTAAGAATGAGTTTAACAGTATAAACTCCACAGGAGACAGCATCTGGCTGTGTAACTGACACCCAGAGCCTTTCTCTCAAGTCAAGTTTGAGGTTTGATTGATGTCTGACATTTTCTCCTCTGACAGAGTCTGAATTCACGGGGAAAGGCAAATTAGCTGGAAAGAGAAGATTCAAACTGAGCCTAGTCCCTCCAAGGTGAGGCTTCCAGAAGATGCCAAGGCTAGGCCAGACATCCCAGCCACCAGAGACAATTAGAGAAACTTCAATATCTTGCTGTGCTTTGGGAGCTTTGGAGGAAAAACTATTTTCTAGCTTTCCCTGGGTGATTTAGGAGGGTAGCTTGATGGGAAGCTCCTCTGTCCTTATGCAGTATTAGTTGATTAACTCACTGAATACTACTGTGGTCTGCTAAGGTCTACTGAGAAAGACAATGAAATCTGGGTCATTAGTACCATGGAACACAACAAACAATCAAGATCTACACATTGTATAAAAACAAAACTGTGACACAGACCAAAAGAGAAACTCACCGATAGAAAGAGATACAGAGATGAATGGGATGGTGAATTTAGTAGTATAAACTTTAAAACAGCTATTGTTAGAGAGAAAATACAGAAAATGCCTCAGTTAACTGTATAAAATGGAAGGAAGGAGGCGGTGTAGAGAATAGGAGAAGGGAGGGGAGAAAGAGGGGGAAGAGGGAAAAGAAAAAAAGAACTGATGGTCATATAAAGGCCGATGATAAGAGAGCAGCCTCAAACCCAATTAAAGGCAAGTGGAATAAATACTCCAATTGAATGGTGGAAGTTGCCTAACGGGGTAGAAATTAAACAGTCACATGGTCCATGGCGAGTATCTAATTTGACCGAGATACCTGGTAAGAAGAGTTAAGTACTAGAGACAGACCATAACCTGTCTGGAGCCAAACAACGTTGGGTCACGTTGTCAGATCCTGTATTTCTCATGAGTCCTTACACCTGTCTGCGAATAAACAGCCCGCCTATGAGATACGATGAGTGCTCAAAAAACAGGTATAAAGCTGATTTACTTTGCAGAATGTTTCATGCTATCAAAACAGCAAACCCTTCTCTTACCATGTGATACTTACCTCCCTTATAGTGAATAAAACAGCTATGACCAAGTATTTTGGCTCTCCGGGCTCCCAATGTATAAATAAGCCAGGTAGTATACAAAAAGTTGTACTACATTCTACGACTCTTTCCTTTAAAAATGAAAATATTCTTTAAAATTGATGAAAGAAATAAGCATACTCATCAATTGTCATTAAAGCAATAAAGAAATTAAAGCCATCCTTACTCAAACTGTGGTTCTCGGAAGATATCTCCCTTTTTATTATGATCATCACTGTTGTTGTTATTTCATTTTTAGTGGCCACTGTATATGAAGGTTCCTGGAGTTAAAAGCACAGTGAGATATAGAAAAGATATTGCTTTTGCCTGAGTTTCATGAAGCCGATATCAATCTTTTACTTCATAAACCTCAAGCTGGTTATTGCTTTAAATGAAGGCTTGTGTGCATTAACCATGGTAAGGACAGGAATACATAAGAGAATTCCCAGGGACAATAAGAAGTGCAGCAAGGAAAAGTTGAACTGGTGTCCTTCCCATGCCCAAGGAATCTAACATAAAGGAGATCACAAAACCACCAGACCTGGAGATGCATCTGAGCTCAGTTGACTCAAAGAATATCTCCAAGTAACAGGTTTTTGCTGTTGTCTTCAACTAGAGGAAGAAAGGATGGATGGTTTGACTGAGCAGAAGGACAAGATCTGGTGACAGTGGGGTTCAACGTGCCTAGACCTCAGCTCTGACATGAAGCATTTTGCAACAGTTAATTCCTAAAGTCACCTCTGGCTTAGAATTGTAAGGTCTGAGTACACATCTATCAGGAGCAAACACCAGTATTTGAAAAATGTTTTTCAAAACACAGCTGTCTTGGAGCTAATCACAATCTTGAGAGGAGAATGGGGCACAGTTAAGTAAACTGAGGTATATCTGTACAGAAGGAAGCAATCAACTAACCAAGTAAACGATCTTGTCTGTCTGTCTTTGACTTTAATCTTATGGCTATTGCGAAGGGCAATGACAGCAAACACTAACAAGCATGTGGGAGAAAAGGAATTCCTACACACTGATGGTGTGGGTGTAAACTAGTGTAGCCTCTGTGAAAATCAGCCTAGAGGTCCCTCCACAAACTAAACGTAGAACTCCCACATGATCCAGTTTTACCATTCTGGCCTGTATATCAAAAGGAACCTAAGTCTGCATACCACAGAGATGTTGCACATCCATGTTGATCACAACACTGTTCACAATAACTAGCAAGATAAAGAACCAGCCTGGGTATCTATGAGCAGATGGAGTGAGAATGTATGGTGTATGTACACAGTGGAATTTTATTCTGCTATAAAGAAGGATGAAAGAGACTAGAGAGATAACTCAGTGGTTAGGAGCATGTACCCAGGTTCAGCTCCCAGCTCCCACATTGTGCAGCTTACAACTACCTATAACTCCAATTCTGGGGGTTCTGACTCCCTCATCTGGACTACATAGGCACCTACATACACATAGTACATATATAGACAATCAGGCAAACATACATATATACAAATACATTGTAAAAAGAAGAATGAAATTGTTCATTTGCAGGAAAGTGTGTGGAACCAGAAGTCATCGCACTAAATGAAATAAGCCAGACTCGAATAACTGAGTTGGTGATGCTGGCCTGTAACCCAAAGACTCTGAAGGACAATGCAGGAGGATCACAAGTTTAAGGCTTTCCTGGGTTACAAAGTGAACTCAAGGTCAGCCTGGAAAACTTAATGAAGCTTTGCTTCAAAACAAAAAGTCAAAGAGAGGGTTGAAGATATAGTGAGAAATTGCTTCTCTGTGTGGGCAATACTTTACTTCCAGTCCCCAGTATTGAGAGGAGAAAAAAGAAGATAGGTAAGTACCATACTCTCATTTTAACATAAGAGGGAAAGAGAGAGACAGGGGGAGAAATGGGCCAGGGGGAGCAGAAAGGAGACCACATGGGTAGAAGAGGGAGAAGGTATAAAGGGAGGAAGAGGAGAGACCAAAGAGGATAACAGGAGGGAAAAGACAGACAAGTATTGCATACACATAAACCTTGGTTTGTATAGATGAAAATGAAAGTAGACGGGAATAACTAAGGAAGAGGAAAAGGGACCAGCAGGAAGGGGCAAGGGTGACAAGAAAGAGTGATAGCCTGACAAATCTGAGCAAAGAACCATGATACATGCTGTGTATGACAGCATCATAAAGAAATCCATTGTTCTGCATGTTAATTTAAAAAAACTAAGGGCTGACGAGGTGCCTCAGTTAGGAAAGGCACTGGCTGCCAAGACTGGAGAGCAGAGTTTGACTCCTGGGACTTACATGTTCAAAGCAGAAAGCTGACTCACACATGCTGTCCTCTGCCCTCTACACATGCACTTCATCTTGTGTACATAGACAAAGACAGACAAACAAACAAACAAATAAATAAATAAATAAATAAAGTCACAAATTTTTCAATTAATTTAAAAATAAACAGATTCTAACAAGCCACTGGCATAAATGCCATTAGTGTCTGAGTCTTTATGTTGCTAGACATTTGAATCATTTCTCCATGGATGACAGAAAAATGGATTAAAATCCTCAGCTTCCCAGATCCCCAGGAATCTGACTTGTCTAGCCTGCAGTCTAATGCCCACCACCCTCTTTCATGCACTGTATGCCCAGTCAGACCATGGACAGTTCTTGTCTGGCCTGCAGTCTAGTGCCAACCACCCTCTTTAATGCACTATATGACCAGTCAGACCACGGACAGTCCTTGTCATCCCTGCACCCTGCTTGCTAACCATGCACTTACTCAGGCTCTTTCCTTAGTCATAATTGTGTCTTCTTCCTTCATATTCACATGTATAATATTCCTTTACACTGGGTGCCTATATGTCACTGTGATTGGTTTAATAAAGAAACTGACTGGCCAATAGCTGGACAGGATAAGGTACAGGGAGAGCCAAACAGAGAATGCTGGGAAGAAGAGCAGAGTCAGGAGTCACCAGCAGATACAGAGAGAAGCAAGATGGGCATGCCATGCTGAGAAAAGGTACCAAGCCATATGGCAGAGCCTAGATAAGAAATATGGGTTAATTTAAATGTAAGAGTTGACTAGTAACATGCCTGAGCTATTGGCCAAGCATTTATAATTAATATTAAGCTCTGTGTCAGTTATTTGGGAACTGGCAGGTGGGAAATAAACTTTTTCCTACATCTACACATCTCCACAATTCCAGGAAACATCCTCTTCCAAGTAGCAATGCTCCTCTCTCTCATCTGCATTTTTTATTTTTGTTATTATTGACAGTAAATGATCTTGTTTTTCTCATCTCCTCTTTTTTAAAGTTTTTATCACATTTATTTATTTGTGTGGATGTGCGTGCATAATTATGTGAGTGTGCATGCCATGGCATGCATGTGGAAGTCAGAGGACAATATAAGTGAGTCTGTTCTCTCCTGCCATGTGGGTCCCAGAGGTTGAAGTCAGGTCATCTCAGATTTGGTGACAAGTCCCCTTACCTATTGGTCCACTCACTGGACCTTTATCTCCCCTCTTAAATGATACCTTCTGCAGTGGTCTGAATGAAAGTGGTCCTCATAGGCTCATAGAGAGTGGCACTATTAGGAAGTGTGGCCTTGTTGGAGTATGTGTGGCCTCACTGGAGGAAGTGTGTCCCTAGAGATGAGCTTTCAGGTTTCAAATGTTCAAGCCAGGCCCAGTGGTTCATTCTCTCTTCCAGCTGCCTGCAGATCCAGATGTAGAACTCTCAGCTACCTCTCCAGTACCATGTCTGCCTGCATGCTGCCATGCTTCCCGCCATAATAGACTAAACTCCTGAACTGTAAGCCAGCCCCAAGTAAATGTATCCTTTATAAGAGTGGCCATGGTCATGGTATCTCTTAAGAGACATAGAAACCCTAAGACACCTTTTTTCAGGGTTTTCTAATATAGACTTTCACAAAACATAGATGTAAAGAATAGAACCAACTGCATTTTGATCTTGCCTAGATCTTCCTGGCATCTGAAATTGGACATTAAATAACTCATTACATAATGCACAACAAGTTTGTTGAATTATTTAGGATTTTTAAAGATCTATTATTTCAGTGTGTGTGTGAAGGTACCAGCAGAGGCTAGAAGAGAGAGAGCAGCAGGTTCCAATGGAGCTGGAGTTACAGACAATTGACAACCACCCACATGGCTGTTGAGAACCTAACTCAGGCCCTCTGAAAGAGCAGCAAGCCCTCTTAACCACTGAGCATCTCTTCAGCCCCCTATTCAAGATTTCTCTATTTTTATTTCAAAACTACTTCTACATTAAAACTCATTTCCACACTTTATTCACTGTGGAGCAGCATTACCAAAATCAAAACAAATTAGTGAAAAGGCTGGGGACTCATAAGTATGTTTTAAGGGGATTTTCTTCTAACAAATGGGTACACTGAAGACTGAGACTCAGGATCCCATTGCTCAGTTCTGAAATCTATAGAAAGAACTTTGATCTTGGAAACAGAATTTCTCTGTGCTCTATGGGAATTTCCACGTGAGATATTTTTAAGCCCTGGATGAAAACACGCTAAACTAAAAGGAGTGTTTTTCATGTCAATGCATCAAACCCTTATTCAGTTGACTAGTAAAACACACGCCTAATCATGGCACATATGTAAGGCCCTGAAATATTTATGATACAATTCCTGAGAGATGGTATACCATAATTGAGTCTACAATTCAGAGAAGTCTGCTTACAATGACTCAAATTGATGCTCTCAAATTATCATGCCAGTACAAACAAATTTTCCTTAAAAACAGTTTGTCTCCAGGATTTGACTCTCATTCTGAAAGATCATGTTCTCTAGGTATATCTTAGACAACCTGAATAAATCAAGGCTAGCACTCTCTTTCCCCAGCCATCAAAGCGTATTCTGCCTTGTGGCTGTATTACTTCTGAACATGTGAGATGATTCTCACTGCTCCTAACATTTTAGAATTAGTCTATAAAATGCCAGGTCTAAGTACATATTTGCTAAATGAAATAAAAATTCTCTGTCAGATTCCCTGGGGTTCCGAACGGCTCCTCACTACTGTTTTGGTGTCTCATCAGAAGCACCGGCTACATCAGTAAGTTTGGAAGCCTTGGGAAGCCACAGGGACTTGGTTTAAGTGGGACAAAAGCCTTCCTTTGTCAGAGCCTGGGACTGCTTTGCTAATTTCTCTATCTCTATTTTTTTTTCTTTCTTTCTTCTTTTTTTTTTTTTTTTTTTTTTTTTTTTTTTTTTTTTTTGCTCTGCCCCTTTAAATCATGTCACCTCTGTGACTCTGTTTTTCCTCCCGTGATCTCCCTTGCCTTCTGTGTGGCTTTCCTTCCTCACTTCATATGTTACCAGAATGCAATTCAATGCCCAGTAAGTATTTTTTAAAGGAAGAGAAAACAGTTTGTGAAACTTTGCTACCATGTGTGTTAAGAGATTAAAAATGTGAGAACAGACATGACCTCTGACCTGGTGAGGTTAAAGGTCTAGTGGAGAAGGTGAAGCATCACTGAAATTACCACAAAGCTGACATGGGGATGTGATAAGTGCTAAGAAGCAGCTCGTGGTAGTGGGCTGTTGTGGAATATTACTTTAACTAGGTAAAGATGTGTTACATCTGTTTGTGCCATACTTGTTTAACAATGTAAAGATATGTTGCTTTGCCTGCCTAAGGCACCTTGATTGAGCTAATAAAAAGCTGAACAGCCAACAGCTAGGCAGTAGAGGGACAGGTGGGGCTGGCCAGGAGAGAGAATAAGTAGGAGGAGAGATCTAGGCCCAGGAGAGAGAAGAAAAGAGAACAAGGGAGAAAGAAAAGGAGACGCCCAGGGCCGGCCAGGCAGCTACCAGACAGACATGGAGTAGGACATACAAGAGTTAAAGAAAGGTAAAAAGCCCCAAGGCAAAATGTAGAGGAAGAGGAACAGGTTAATTTAGTTAAAGAAAAAAAGCTAGCTGGAAACAAGCATAAGCTAAAGCTGAGCATTCATATTTAATAATAAGTTTCTGTGTAATGATTTGTGAGCTGGTTGGTGGCCCAAAAGAAAGTGGGCAGGAATATGATCAGCGTTCTATGCTGTCCAGAAAAGAGTGCTTCCTTGAAGATACCATGATAGATGAGGACATCATGGGAATAGGAAGAGGCAGGGTTCTGGGGAGGCTCTCAGGAATCCACAAGGATGACCCCACCTTGATCTGCTGGCAGTGGTCCAGAGGGTGCCTGGACCGGTCTACTCTGGTGACCAGTCTAGCAAATAACCTAGCTGTCATTATAGAGCCTTTGTCCAGTGACTGATGGAGGCAGATACAGAGATCCACAGACAGGCACCAGGCTGAGCTCCGGGAATCCAATTGATGAGAGAGAGGAGGGACTCTGCAGGCGGAGGACATCAAGATCATGATGGGAGGACCTGCAGAGATGACCGGCCACACTAGTGGAAGCCCATGACCTGTGGACTGGTGGCTGTGGAGACCCCATGGGACTGGACTAGGCCCTCTGGATACAGAAGACAGTTGTTTGGCTCGAACTGTTTGGGGGGCACCCAGGCAGGGGGATCAGGATCTGTTCCTGGTCTAGGGACAGGCTTCTGGGAATCCGGTGCCTGCAGTGTGACACCTTGCACAGCCTTTGTGCAGTGGGAAGGAACTTGGACCTGCCTGGGCTCAGTGTGCTGGGCTCTGCTCACTCCCCGTGGGAGACCTCGATTTGGGGGATGTGGAGATGTGGGGTGGCTCAGGAAAGAGGGCTGGGGGGGTGGGGGAGGGAGGAGGGAGGATCTGTGGATGGTATGTGGAGTGAGTAGAAAATTTCTTAATAAAGAAAAAAAACTTGGAAAAAAAAAGAGACATAGACAAGGAGAAAAAAAAAAAGAATACTTCCTTAAGAAAGTGAAGCTTTGCCTGGTGGTGGTGGTGCATGCCTTTAATCCCAGCACTCGGGAGGCAGAGCCAGGCGGATCTCTGTGAGTTCGAGGCCAGCCTGGTCTACAGAGTGAGATCCAGGACAGGCACCAAAACTACACAGAGAAACCCTGTCTTGAAAAACCAAAAAAAAGAGAGAGAGAGAGAGAGAGAGAGAGAGAGAGAGAGAGAGAGAGAGAAGCTTCAGTGTTGTTTTTTATTGTGAGTGTGGGTGACAATGTTTTTTATTGTGAGTGT
>CABHPP010143190.1:0-25012 GCA_902168425.1 Peromyscus attwateri
ACAGACTTCTGCTTAGAGACACTGGCCTTTATGTGAATAGAGGTAGAGAAAAGTTGGAATAGAGACATAAGAAGACAGGGAGCAGACCAGGCTTAATAACTGCTATAATGTACAGTCTGGCACAAGAGATGTGTAGTAAACAGCTGCCATCTACTAAAATATGGTTCCAAGCAATGCCAAGTGATTTTCAGTATATCTTAGTTTGCTTTGTAGATATTAAATTGTACTATGTAGGACCTGTGTTCATTTTCAAAAGGGATGTGACTCTCAACCCCCTTATCCCTATATTTTACTCAAAAATGATAGCTATTGCTGTTAACCCAATGTCTATAAAAATCTGAATTATGTTCAGAGCCAGTAATACAAAATATTCACTATATATATATATTACATATTATAAAGATATTTTGTGTTCTCTCCTGTGTGTTTATACTTAATGGGAAATGAAGTTAAAAGAAAAATCAGTCAGTCTTTCCCACATAGCCTCATTTAACAACAACAACAAAAAAGTATTTGGAAGAGGAGAGCATTTGTGATAGCAAGTGAAGAAATATTATTTAAATCTATAAACTGACCGTACAACGCAACTTTCTACAAAGCTTAGCTTGTGTAATCACAGCTGTATGAGATGGAGACATTAGACAGTACAAGACCTGCACTGAAGGCACAGAGAGAAAACAGAACCCATGATTTAATTGCTCATTTCAGGGCACAGTCATTTATCTTAATTAATAATAGAGGAGGGCTCTGCATACTAGTAGCAAATAGTATTATTTCACACTTCTGTATTCTAAACATGATTGCATTACTTATTGTCTGGTTATTGTCACCGATGTGCTTAGAATTGTGAAGTCTCAAGATAAGAGGAAAAGGTCAAAGGTTATCTAGAGCCCCAAAATAGCTCAGCAGAGTTGTCACATGGCCAAGACTTAATACCTTCTAGAGATAAACAAACACCATTTTCCGGGAGGTATCACCTTTGAGCTGAGGAAGGGTGGTGCTGGGCATTTCTTACCTGCAGAAGATACTGACTTGGTACTTAAGATACCCATCTCTAACCTCAGGGTTAGACTCCTTGAAGCTTAATAAAAGGCTCATAATTTAGAGCTAGCAAGTAAAACCCACAGACTGGAAAGCAGTGGAGCCCCCAGTATCATACTAGTGAAGCCAAGAACACAAAGACTGAATTTAGCAAGCTCTGAATGTGAAGCCAAGGTTGAGCCAAAAGGCATCTTGATTTCACAAATGTCGGACCTAAACGAACTGAAATGAGAGACAAACATCAAAGAACTAGAATTTTCACAGTTCAAGATGATAAGCATGAAGCCAGGTGGTGGTGGTGCATGCCTTAATCCAAGCACTCAGGAGATAGAGGCAGGAGGGTCTCTGTGAGTTCGAGGCCAGCTTAGTCTACAGAGATAGTTCCAGGACAGCCAGGACTACACAAAGAAACCTTGTCTTGAAAAACAAAAATATAAAAAAAGATAATAAGCAATAGGAAATCAAACTAGCAACAACGACAGAACAGCTGGATCTAGAGATGGCTCGGCAGTTAAGAGCACATACTATTCTTGCAGAAGGCTGGATTCAGTTCCCCAGCACCCATAGTAAGCAGCTTGCAACCACTCTTATCTTCAGGTCCAGGAGAACGGACTCCATCTTCTGAAATCCTCTTACCTGCACACACTCATGCACGTACACATAATTTAATCCAAAACAAATCTTAAAAGAACAAAGCAAACCCAACACTGACATAAACAGAGGAGGGTATAGTAATCTCACTAACCCCAAATTCCAAACAGGTGAGCCAAAACCAAATCAAAACAAACACAAACAAACAAAATGCAAGACATGCTAAAAGTGCCAGATTAAAACAGAAGAAAACATGAGTAGGCTTGTCAAGCTATCATGCTCCTGTTTCTGACATTCAGACAGGCAAAACCTCCAGCTCCAAAACCGAGGAGAGCCCATCTTTAAGGGCTACCACTGGAATCGAGTGAGCCTCTCCTCCATTTTTCCCTGATTTGGTATATGATGAATGTACAATCCCAGTGTCTTATCAGTCCTAAAAGTAGCCCCAGGTCTACAGCAGCAAGACTTTAAAGCTCCCAGTTTTAAACCCCAGTCCAGTCCAAAGCAGAGTTTATGCCCCTAAATTCTATCACTTAAAACCACTCGCTTGAATTTAATGATCACTTCTAAGTATGATGCTTCTTATGATATCAGAAATCAATTATTGATAATGTCCAGTTGATTTACTACAGAACAAGAGTCATGCTCTTTGGGCAGTATTACCCAACAGCTTGCTACTACCTAGCAGTGTTGTAGCAGAGATAATACTGCTTTGTATAAGTAATGTGTGTATTGTCAACACATTGCGTAGTGTTTGTCTTTTTATAGATTCATTTGAAAGATCTTTAAAATGTTATATTTTTTTTTTGTATTTTGTTCCAGGGCATTCTTGGCTCAGGTTTTGCATTAAAAGTACAGGAACAGCACCGCCAGAAACATTTTGAGAAAAGAAGGAACCCAGCTGCCAACCTCATTCAGGTAAATGTCAGTGTGATGATAGGTAGATGGCAACATCTGTCTCCAGAAGTTCTTGTTGGGTCATTTTCTAGTTACCATGCTTCATTGCTTCCTAGAGCTACTTACTGATTTGTCTTAAAAAAAAAAAATGAAGTCAAACCTTAATGAACAGCCTAGAATTTGAGTAGGTATTGTCCCTTTCCCAAACAACAACAACAAAGTATGTTTTTTCAGAAAATGGCCTATGTGTTGTTCAGATTAATTAACCATTACCACCAACACTGTGCAGGGGTTACCGGTCATGTCACTCCTGGAAGGACCTAATATATTTTATGAATCACTGTGTGAAACTTAATTGGTCATTAAGCGATGGAGCAGAATGCAGCATCATTCCTGACATTCCCATGACTTTCTCTAGCCTGTTGGATGCTTCTGCTATGGAAAACAGACATGTTTAGAATGCTGAGGTTTCATGTCTGTGGAATTACTTTTAATGTCTTGTAGGGAGATGGCCTGAAGTGCATTAGAGATTAGAGTGTATTAAATAATAAGCATATTGTTTGAAGCTAGTTCATAATACACTGGTTTTGTGCTAGCATTTCATTTTCTTTTCAATAGCCCAGGATTTGTGTCAACACTTTCCTAAACTGCTTATCTTTTTTGCCATCTATACTTCCTTGTTAGTTTGTTTTGGTTTTGCTGTTGTTTTGTTCTGTTTCTGTTTTTGTTATCTGCATTAGTGGTGTAGTAGAGAGTATGGCTGTCTCCCATGTCTTTTGGGAATAGAACCAAGTTGAGAATCACAAGATATTTTTTTTTTTTGCTAGATCAATGATATGAAGTTAGCATTTCACAATGAACGCAATAGCCCTACAATCCCAAGTTATCTCCTTTCCTTAGAAGCAGCTGAAGCCCCAAGCTTTGAACCTGAAGGTGCTGGGATGCATATAAGAGACACTAGGAGAACTGTTTACATGCAGATGTAGCAAGTGCATTGCTTTAATTTAGATTGCAGCTTTGAGTGGCTGAACTGCTCGGTTGTAACAATTGTGAACCATCCCATTTGACTATGTCTGTGGCATTCCTTACTTCCAACAGAAATGGAGCTAGGAAGGGAGGGGTGTGACTTAGTTATATCCTGAAAGAAATCTGTATCTACTGATTAAATAGGGCATTAAACACAATACTATTTCACAACTGTTTACAAGAAATGGACCATCGGGCATGAATTTCAAGGCAAATCACTGACAGTCACTATTTTTTCACTGCTTTAAAAGATAAATAAATGAGAGCTGGAGAGATGGCTCGGCAGGGAAGAGTGCTGGTTGCTCTCCCAGAAACCCCTGGCTTGTTTCCCAGCACCCCCGTGATGGTTCATGTCTACCTGTAACTAAAGTCTTAATAAGCTGACACCCTCCTCTGGCCTCTGAAGGCACCAGGCACCCACATGGTACACAGACACACATTCAGGCAAAGCACCCATACACATAAAAATAAATAATTAAAACTGTCTTTAAAAGATTACAAAAGAAAACAGTAAAATTACTTTCTTGCAGAAAAGGTCCCTAAATTAATAGGAGCTTAAGCTTCGTGGACAGGGGCTAGGAATGTAGTTTAATGATGAGTGTTTCCCTGGTATGTATGAGTCCCTTGGTTGAATCTCCAATATTAAAAAGTCTGAAACCAAACAGTAATCCCATAATGATAGAAGTGTGCCCTGTAAGCGCACAAAATGCTCACCACTTTTCATCTGTGAGCACTCTTCACTGATGTACATGCTTCCAGATTTCTATAGGTTTCTTTTCTCTCTCTTTACTATCTTTACCCTCAATTTTCCTTCACTATAGAACAATTCTCCAACTTGTGAGTGCACAATTTGTTCAAGGGGCTCCCGGAATTCCACTGAGCAACAAGCCCTATTTATGGATAGAACCAATAAACCATCTTCCAGATATTAAACCTCCTAGAAGTGAGCTGCTGTTCTGTTGAGAGGCAAACCCTTGCAGAAGTCTCCTGTGTACATCAACTGTAACAATCCAGAGCTGTGCTGCCAATGCTGTAACCACTAGTTCCGTGTTGCTATTTAAAGCTAAGTGAATTAAAGATTAAAAACTGATTTCTAGACACTTATCAAAGGTTCAGTTCTTTTAAGTGGCTGTCAGCTGCCATGCTGCATTGGACATACCTCCAAGAATCATGGCAGAGACTTTTCCCATTTGCTGTGTCCTTATCAACTACTGAATCATGAGGAATAGTTTCCAACTGAACCTCAAAATAAATTGTTTTTCATGCAGCAAATCATTAGAGAAGAGGAGCATATGTCTTTCTCGAAAGTAAGACAACCCATAATAGGTGCAGATGTCAACTGAACAGCTTAGCTCAGAGGCCTTGAGCTCCATTTTGTGCAACTTGATTATGTAACGAATATTGTGGTTAGCAAGTGAACTTATAAAATGAAAGTAATAATAGAGTGAAATCATGAATTTTACTTAAAACTCCAAATTTTTTTGTGACAAAAAAGAGCACAAACTATATGACTTAAAATGTTTAAGAATACCTTAAAATCTATGCTTAGTTTCAGGAGTCAAAAATTGAATTTGATCATTTATAAAGTAGCTGCCCCCTCATTTCAATGAAATTGATTTATTTATGCTGCACAGGAATAACATACTACCCATTTGTCCATTGCATCTCCTTTACATAGTCTCTGAACAGAATCCAGGCTTTAGTTAGGCATTGTGGAAATCTATTTTTCAATTATATATGACTTTTTACAGATAAAGTAGGTTGAAAAGCAAGCTTCATTTGCTGATCCTTTCATTTCTTACCCCATACACCTGCTGGTTTGCTGAATATACAAAGCATCAAGATCAAAGGCAATTTCGTTTGTGTTAAGGCTGAGCCATACTCTTTCCACCTCGGCAAGTGAGATGCTCAAATTGCTTTGTCATTTGGTTGGTGAAAGAACTAAATTAACCAGCATCTCAAGGATTTAGAAAGAAAGTTTCAAAGCCCAGAAGCTCACAGCAAACTTAGCTGTGTCAATATCTTTTGCGTGACTCATTTAAATTAACTTTTCAAGTGGAGCGGTCTGGGAAACGAAATCAGCTCTCAGTAACACTCTGAATACCTGCCCAAATGTCACAACTTTTATTAATAATGCCTAAGACTCACAGCATCTTTTTTAGTTTGCAGAGTGCTTCCAACACAATGTATCACGTGATCATCAAGATACGCCTCCATCAGAGCTAGGACTAAATCCTTGCTGTCTGAGTCCAAATCCAATACTTACGCATTTTATTTTTTGCAAAGTTTCGTACATGTGTACAATGTTCTGTTCCCCACCAATACATCTCCCTCCTAACTTCTTTTTAACAACCCACTGAGTCCAATTGGTGATATCAATATGTTCACCTGAGTATTGGGTCATCCACTGGGATGATGGCCGTCCACCCAAAGAAAAGGGATAGGATTTCCTGCCCTATCCACGCTGGAATTTTTAAGTACTTTAATCTCTTATGTGTAATAATGACTGCTGTGAGTTCTATGCAACCGTCACGTCATGGCCAGAAGACAGCATTTCACATCCCTCCTCCCCATCTTCTGGCTCTTCCATCCTTTCTGTTCCCATTTCTTCAGTGTTCCCTGAGCCTTGGAGCAGATCAGGGATAGGGTTCAAAAATCAACATTGTGCCCTCTGTAGGCATTACTGAGCTTCTGGGTAGGCACCAACAAATTCATCAGAGGTCCATAATAGAGGCTTATTCTGGAGAAATTGAACCTGTTCCGTGTAGAGTAAAAACAAAAACAACAATTTCGTGAACTTTTTATATAAACTGACAGAACCATGAAAGGAGGGCTGGAAGACTATCCTGCCATAAAGCTGACTGCTCCCAAAGAAAACAAGCTGCATATTGAAGCTTTAGCTTTGTTTAGTGAAATCACTTGGTCCTCACTCAGCCATCCTAAAGGGAGGCTGCCAGTCACTGTGCTAAAGCCCAGTTATACCAGAAGAAACACCCTTTGTCATGTTTCAGTCACAGAGCAAGACAGATTAAGAAAACCAAATCATAGCTATTAAAACATGAAAGCAGAAAAAAAAATAGAAGGAAACACAAGGTTGTAACGGTATCTCAGAACATGAAATAAAAAGACAAGAAAGGAAAGAAAATGAAAATCGAAGGACCTTTTGTTGAGGTCCAAAGACCCAAGTAACACAGGTACCTCAGAGCACACAGAGTACAGGAAAACTAAGGGGGGGGGTTACCAGGGAAAAAGTACACTATGATTCTTAAAAACTGGGGGGCAGGAGTAGCCATAGTAAAAGACTCCACCAAATGCCTGCACTACGAACTTAAAACCTTCATACCAAGATTATCACAGAGAGACATCAGAACGCTTGTAAAATCAGGCATCTTAAATGCTTTCAGAACTGAGCATATCCGAAGGGTGAAGAATCAACATGACATTGGATATCTCACTAGAAACTCAACACTTAGAGCACAGGAAAATAAATTCATTGGGAAGAAAGAGTACTTGCAACCTAGCATTCTGTACCAAGCCAAACCATTCGTGGAGTATGAGAATAACACAAAGACATTTAGAATCATCCAAGAGCCCCAAAATTTACGTACTGTCCTAATTTGCTTCCTTGTGCTGTGATAGAACACCATGACCAAAAACAACTTGAAGAGGAAAGGCTCACATGTCCCTATCACAGCCCACCATCTGGGGAAGTCAGGGCTGGAACCCAGAGTCAAGAACTAAAACAGAGGCCACGAAGGAATGCCAACTACTGGCTCTCTCCCCATGGCTTAGTCAGCCCTTCTCTCTCCCCTCCCTCTTTCTTTCTTTCTTTCTTTCTTTCTTCATCCCGACAGCAGTTTCCCCTCCTTCCTCTCCTCCCAGCCCCATCCACTCCTCCTCCTTTCTCTTAAGAAAAGGACAGGCCTCCCGTGGGTGTCAACCAGTATGGCATATCATACCTCTCCCCTTATTAAGGCTGGACAGGCAACCCAGTATGAGGAAAAGGGTCCCAAGAGCCAGCAAAAGAGTCAGAAAAAGCCCTTTCCCCCACTGTTAGGAGTCCCCCAAGAAGACCAAGCTACACAACTGTTCATATATGCAGAGTGCCGAGGTCAGACCCATGCAGGCTCCCTGGTTGTCAGTTCAGTCTCTATGAGCCCCTGTGAGCCCAGTTAGTTGATTCTGTGGGCTGGTATTTTTTTGTGTGGTGTCCTTGACCCCTCTGACTCTTACAATCCCCAACCCCCCTCCTCAGGATTCTCTGAGGTCCACCTAATGTTTGACTCAGTCTGCTTCCTTATGCCTCCCAGTACTGCCTGCCCATGGGCCTGGCCCTATCCACCATGGGCTGGGCCCTTCCACGGCAATTATTAATCAAGGAAATGCCCTACAGACTTACCTATATGCAATCTGATGGAGGCATTTCTCAAGTGAGGTGCAGGAATGCCAGCATAGTTAGCAGGAACTGAGCATGGGGTACAAATGGAAGTGGAACTGATACATTCTGTAATGCATTTGACTGAAAGGCTTTGCTGTTTCTTCAGGAAAGATCAGGAATGCCGTAACTTTGTAATAGTTAATAAAAGCAAATCACAAAATGAAAATAAGACAGTAGTAACTGAAAATAAAGTAATATATGTATACGCAATATACACAAATAAATATGAAAGAAAAAGTAATCATAGCACTTAGTGGTTAGTCAAACTAGATACTCCCTGGCCCAACATACACACACACACACACACACACACACACACACACACACACACACACACAATTGAATTATACTGACATCTCTACACCAACAAACTGAAAACAAAACTGACCTGGTTATAAGAATGCAAGCAATAATAACCAAAAATAGAGATATAAAATTGTCAATAGGATGAGAGAAAGCAAAGATGGAATGTGAAAGGACTATTTTATTGTCTTCCATAATCAAAAATTGGTTAATAATACCTAAAACTGAAATAGGAGCATAGCCCTTAAAAGTAAGGATTCTTAAAAGAAAAAAGGAGAACTACCACATGATCCAGTGATGCACCCATCAGAAGGAACCTAAGTCAGCACACCACAGAAATGTTTGCACATCCACGTTTGTTGCAGCAATATTCACAATAGAAGATACAGAGCCAATCTAGTACCCATTAACAGATGAATAAATAAGGAAAATGTTACATATGCACACACACACACACACACACACACACACACACACATACACACAGTGCATTTTTGTTCAGCCATGAAGAACAAAAATATGTCATTTGCAGAAAAAAGGATGGGACAAGAAATCATCTAGTTAAGCACAATAAGCCATACAGCAAGCATAGTCTGCATAGTCCATATTTAAATAAATAAACCAGTAAATATATATATATATATATACATATATATATCAGAAAAGTAAACAAGAGATTATTGAGAAGCAGAGGGTGGTGATGGGATGGGCCAGAAGGAACATGAGATGGTGACAGGAGGCTGAACATGAGCAAAGCACTTGATAGGCATGCATAATGCAAGGTGTTGTTTAGTATATTCGTTACTAAAATAGAAATTACACAAGAGTTGAAGCGTGCGAAAGGAGACATGATTGCTGGCTGACACTCGCAGTCTTTCAGGATGGGTATTTTAAAACACGCACCTTGAAAATTTCAGTTTAGTGTTGGTCTACCTTTGGATGGTCAGCTGAAGTTTTCTGGACTATTTTTAGAAAGAGTCGAACGAGTCATAGTTGTACTGATCCAAACAATACAAACTGAACACGCCCCACACAGAGAACTCCGTGGGCTTTGTACTTTCAACTCAGGACTAAAGTTCGGATTTGTTTGCCTGCCTACGCTGCCACCGGAATCGCCCAATAAATAGCAAGTTTGGCTTTCCTTTGCTTTTTTGTTAGCTTGTCCTCTGCAGCTACATATGCCATGCAAATTGGTTAATTTGGATCCACGGGGATCCCTGGACGGAACTATTTGGTTTTATACTATGTGATTTGGACTTTAAAATACAGGAACACTAGGTACTGGGACATATGAATGGGGACTTGAATTTCAATTGCTAGAAGCAATTAGTGGGGCTCAAGGACAGAGAAGGTTACTAAGAATATAGGAGTATGTGGAAAACACACATACAAGTAACCTTATACAGACTGAGCAGGTTGCATTTAGGAAATATATGTATATATCTATCCATATATGCATGTAACAACAATTCATGAAAGAAGAGGCCACGGATTTGAAAGAGAGTGAGGAGGGTTATGTGGAAGGTATGGAAGGAGGAAAGGAGAAAATGTTATAATTTTATTATGGTCCCAAAAAATTAAAGATGTAGTAAAACAAATGCAGGAGTAGTACAACTGATGCTCTCCGCTTCCACACTGACCATTGACTAACCTCAGCTCTAGAATAGAAGTCATTTCACCCTTCTGTGTGCCTCACTTACACAGCATTTTTACAAGAGAAGATGGGGCCTAGCCGCTCAGCTGTTAAGCTCAATTTGATAGAAAATGATGAAGAAATTAGGTCATATTGTAAATCAAGCCTTCAATTTTTCAGAATCTCTTTCTCCCCCAGTGGCATGTGACACTTAACAGGTAATATCTGGCCCCAATTTTTTCTAGTGCATTGTTGCTGTGGGTTTTTTCCACTAGTGTTGAATGATGCACAGTCCTGCTGGATGTGTCTAGCTGTACAAAAGTCTTACTTTCAGAGTCTGAATCTCATAAATGCATCATGCCTCTCTGGAAACAGTTTAATTAGAATAGCCATCTTTACTTCCCCACTGGTGGAGGATCCCTGGGCCTCACTCCAACAGAAACAACTTCAGTAACTCCAGCTTGAAATCTCAGCACTTAGGAGGCTGAGGCTGGACGATCACCTCACACTCGGGACCAGCTTGTGCTGTAATGGTGGGACTATCTCCAACAACTAAAATGGATAATAATAATAACAATATCTCTGTGTTCTATTGCTTAGTCTAGATCACTCTAAAAATTTTTATGTAAACAACTCCAAACACTAAATTTCAAGACAGCAAGGTGGTAGTTGTTTTATTATCTATAAGCCATCAAGATGCTTAGCACAGATTTCCACAGATTTATCAGTTGAATCAACACAAGCCATGTGGGCAAGGGGTCAGGCAAAGAACCCTGCTTGGAAAATGTAAAATAAATAAGTAAATAACCATTGAAAACATAAAATCCCTCAGGTTCTACTGTATGTCTTTCTAATTTTTTCATGTCACCTCCTGAATATTTCACTGAAGTATAATGTGCAGACAGAAAAAGAGTACATTTCCTAGGAGAACTGAGCAGTCCTGTGTAACTGGCACTGAGAAAAACAAAACGTGACTTCTCGGATACCCTTTCTCCATCACTATCCCACAAGGGGAGCTGCTATGCTACCTTCTGACAGCATAGAGTGTTTTTCCCAACTTTATGGAAAGTGCTCTGTTGAGTCTCGTTTACAGTACACGACATTAGTCACAGGAAGCCCATCCATATTGTCAAGCATAGTTACAGTGAACTGTTGCTATGTAGACACATTGCAGTATGTGACCATTTACAAGACTTCTATTTACATATCTACTGGTAGATGTGTGGGCATTTCCAGCTTTGGTTTAAAAGCCCAAATGTAGTGCATACCATTTGGTGAATGTATTTAAGTATACCTATTGTATTTACCTGGGAATGAATGTCTGCATTATAATGTACTCACACATTCAACTTCAATAATACTACCAGACAGTTTTCCAAAGTAGTTATAGCAATTTTTAATTTTTTGGTCCAACTCAATGATATTCTTAGAAAACAGAATATAATTAGATCACTTTTCCTCACTGTGTTTCAAAATAATGACTGATGGTTATACAGTAGGGATGTGACCCATTTAGATGAATTTGCCACATGAAACAGAACTCTCTAAGTAATGAATCATAATACAAGGTTTTCTCTAAAGAAATTGGAGCAAATGCTTGGCCTGTGTTTAGAGTTATTTGCAGGCTCATTGCAAAAGAATAAATTTACCAAACTCTGCATGGAAAAGTAAGTACAGGTGATTTCTCAAATGGACAGTTCATAAGCTCTTCCAACCACCGCCATAAAGCAGTCAGAAAAATCCCCAGTGGAGGTTGTGACCAAGAGGCCACCAACTGAAGACACTTTCTCAATCTTCTCAACCTTGACTGAACCTCCTTTCCTGACAATCATTGTCTCGTCTACAAAACAGGGGTCTTAAACCACACTTTGGTTATCAGGATCACATCACAATGCTTTACGTTTTATTTTCCAGGAGTAGTTACATAGTACAGACAAGCCTAACCAAAGCATTCCCCCTGTTCATTTCATTCTATTTCCTGCTCTCTCCTGTGCCCCGGTGTGCCATCTGTAGTGCGTTTGGCGTAGCTACGCAGCCGATGAGAAGTCTGTTTCCATTGCGACCTGGAAGCCACATCTGAAGGCCCTGCACACCTGCAGTCCTACCAAGTAGGTATCAGTGGAACAGATGGTCCTGGAGTTGTGTCCTTTCTAGTTGGTTAAACAAACCATATGTGTGCTGAAAAGTCCTGGTTTGGGACTTGTTTTAGTCTCTCTGTCACTCTTAAAGACATCTAAACCTATTTAACAGCAACTCAACCATAAAGCTACATGGAATAGGCATCATTCCTTACCAACCACAGGCCATGACTGAAGTCTTAAAGAATTGAAATATGTAGAGATATGGTAGCTTTCTAATGTCTCCTCTTCTAAAACCATAGTTTTTGAAAAGCAAGAATCACCTGACCCATCACCTAATTTTACAGGGAGATTGCTTGGAGAGCAATATATATGTGAATCACAGTTCTCATCTTTGGAAGTTTTCAGGATAAATGTAGAAGATGAAGACTAGTTAGCTGATAGAGCATCTCAATTGACAGAAGACAGTGGTCTGTTATCATATTTGATTATCTGAATTCCCACTTAAAACAGTTTTGCATTAAAAGTCATTCTGAGGTCTGGAAAAACTTAATGAGTCAAATTCTCTAAGTGCATCACCTAGTATGTTACTCATATACTGCTTTCCTCTCATTTTTTCCCATTTTAAGTGGGGGTGGAGGAGGAGGAGGATGGAGTCAAGCAAGTGCCTTCATCCTATCCCCTTGAGCCCATCAGCCACTCCTTCACCCAATCTTCCTTATAACCTCATGTCTCAGCCCCACTTACAGGAAAACCGTGACTCAGCCCAAAGGACACAGCACTCATTGGTACCGCGCATGGCACCTGGGGGTCCTGACACAAATCACTCCAGAGATACCTCATTGTTCTCATGGTTCATAATCACTGCTGTTATTATTGTTGCTCTTTCTTGAATCAGTGAAATGTGCCACAAATGGGGGCCTTTTCCCCAGAATAATATCCAATGCACACACACACACAAAATAAAAATAAAAATTCTGCCAACAATTTTAATATATTCTCAGAATCCCTGAAGCCAAGTTCAGAATCTTTGCTTTAGAGGAAAAAAAAGTTTCTGTTTGTGAGAAGAATAAGTTACAATGAGCTAGGGGATAGTTTTACTTAAAATTAACAAGCTTACTGAATGCAGGGCGATATAATGAAAAAGACTATAACTCCGTTTACTTTACATAGTATCCTTCTTCTCAACATTCAGATTGCAATGACTCTGAAGGAGGAAGAACCTTTACTCACCTGTGCGCCCATTCTGCAAGTGCTCACTGAATACTTACCACGCACAAGGTTGAGTCTCTGAGACAAAGCAGGAAGCAGTCAGAGAAAGCGAAAGAAGTTAAAGTCTCATGGCTCAGGAACCGGACACTCAAAGGATGCTGAGAATAGACAGGAAAAGCAAATGTTGTGAACCCTAAGTAAGTTTTCAGGAGAAATGTAAATAGGAAAGCAAGTCAGGGCTCATCAAGGGCTGCAGTGTTGAAGAAATGATCATTGTCAACTTCAGCTTCATGCTGCTAACGGTGACATTGTTGTCACCAAACAACACAGGTCCAGCGCTCTGATTCCTCACTGTTCTGGGATGCGCTTGTTGCTCTCACTCCCCAAGCTCATCTCAAGGAGTGGAATGAAAGCTAGGTCTCAGAAACACCTCTTGGAGTCTGGAAGATGCCGGGAACTGGCGCCTTGAACCCTTTCCGCACCTTCCATGGTTCTAAAGGAGAAGTCTCCTTCTCTTTCCAGGCCACAGTTTTCCTCTTATGTACACTATACATGAGATCTGAGCTCTCTTTATTGCAAAGCTTTTTTTTTAGTGAGAGAGGGATTTACAGAGGAAAGTATTTTTCTGATTTTTCTTCTCAAAAATGAGTGAAGGTTCTGCGAAGGGTGAATTCTGGCTAAACGTGGTGTCTCAAAGAAGGAGTCAGATACTGTAAGAGGTTCTGGGAAATTACCAGGCTGCAGGGGTACCATGGGGTGCTTTGAGGCGTTACAGTTTAGACACTGTCTGATATAACTCCTTCCCATTTAGCACCAGGACCCACAAGAAAGTAAGACACCCATCTCCAAAGCCCACAGTTCATTTGCAAATGGGCCTCCCTACACCAAGCTACCAATGCCCAACCCTGCCCAAATGAGTGATTACAAATGCCACCCAACAGTGGGCTGTAAGGGCTGAGATAGATTTTCTTATTTACTCCAAGGGAATTCAATTCTTCCTATAGGAGGAAAAAAAAATCTGCCTTAGTAAGTGACTGATAAACCAAAGCACAGCCATAGATCAGTGCCTCCAGGTCTCTATCCCAAAAGTCTGCCCAAGACACAGGAACTGTAGCCACGCTGGAATCAGCAACACTCTGAGAACCTTTGCCCGAGCCTCTTCGACCAGAACCTCTGTTTCTTAAGCAAACAGTGTGTGGCATTCTGCTGTGTGGGGGCAGTTCTGGCCTTGCCAAGTAATGTTGTGCTGCTGTCTCAGATCTGCCACCAAGAACATATGTTTGAAAGCTGTGTGCAGTTATTATAAATAGCATTGCTTCTACGGACTGTACTTAAGAAGGGTTACTTAAGGTACCTGGTTCCTCTGCCTCCCGTTTGGGGCCATTATCAAATGCTGTAAATGTATTATTCACTGGTTTATCATCATTTCTCTTCTGTCCGCTCGCACCTGAAGGAAAGAACAAGGGGAGGCGTCAAGCAGGTTTGTGATTTCTCTTTTGCTACATGTTTGTTTATAAATCAGATGCCTAACAGATGTTTTCAATGTGCCTCATGAGTAAAATTGATCAACAAATACAACACGATTAAAAGTGACCTTTCACAAGATTGCCTGCAAAGTTTACTGGGTTTTATTGAATTTTTTTTTCCCTGCTTGGTAATAGAAGTATCTTTCCCCAACCCACTCAGTGCTTTTTAACAATCTGTAAGGCCTGGAACATTCAAGGGCACAATAATCACAGACTTTGATCATTCTTGTCTGCCACTGTCCCAAACAGAAGTCCTTCCAAAGTATTCAAATGTAGTTATTGAAAGATGTCACAACAGAAAAAATAATGTTTCTAAATGTTGCTGGCATGGACAGCAGTCTAGAATAGACTTTTCTATATTAGGGGTGTTTATCTTGTGATAAGAATTTTCTTCTTTTTCTTTCTTTCTTTTTTTTTTTTTTAATTTGGCAAGAGGTACCCTAGAGGCAAGAGATAAGAACTTCCTATGCAGGCTATCTCCATCCCAGAGAGCCATAAAGTTTACTCAGGTTATCGGTTCCACAGAAGAGACCTCATCTTCAAGAAGAAGACAGCCCATCCACCAATTCCCCACATGACTTGTAGCTGCTTCTCCTAGAATGACTCAGAGGGAATAGAATCCAAGAGAGAAATTTTTCATCTGTGTTATAAGTGCCGGAATGATCTAGATTTGGAAGCAAAGCCTGAAAGTCAGGGCCAGGTAGATCCCCACTCTGAAGTATAAGTAGTAGTAGACAAAAACCAACAAAATACGGGAGATGCCTGGAAAAGAAAGGACATGAGGGCATAGGGGTTTGGTTTTTGGTTTTTGGTTTTGGTTTTGGTTTTGGTTTCCCCAACAGAGCCATTTGCTTTAGTAAAGAGAAAACAAGGCATCCTCCTGCCCTGAGAGAGCGTCTAGTGAAGGTCTGTGATGACATCGACTATAAAATATGTATACAGTACTAAATTAGTTCTGAGGCTTCCTTTGGAGTAATATGACTCTGTGTTAGCCATTTCTGCATCCATATTAAAAAAGAAAGAAAGAAAAGGATTCCCAGATCTAGACCAGGACACGCAAGCATTTTTCTACGGCAGGTGCTGTATAGAGTATACAGCCTCAAGTTCTCCCTCTGGGCAGATGAGCCAATGCATTCAGGACCCTCTCCTATTTCAGAATGATAAGAATTAGAGCAAAAAATGCTGGGTATTTATAAGCGATGATCTCTAGAAAATGTTAGCTACCCAAAAAGTTCTTTTCAAGAGATACCTCTAACCAAAGAGAACTTCAGTCTTTAGTCTTTAGACCAAGCTCCACATTTGCATAGACACCCAAGAATCAAGTTAGCCAACTCTTACCATTAGGCCTTTTCCCATATTCCACATAGACCACACCATCCTCCATCATAACTAGTAACTTGGAAAACAGTTACACAAAACAACCCCTCACCATTACAAGTTACGTTTTGCTCTTCTTAATGATATTTAAAGGGCTTCACGTCAGAATTTTCTATCTACAGTTTATCCAAAGGGTAATTTGTCTCCAAAGTCTAAGGTCAAAAACTCTCTCTGGCATGGGTTACAGAACTATTTGTGGGAGGTTCATCTATCTTGGTTTCATCCTCCAAAATGGAACTTTGACAACCAAAGGGGAAATTATAAATCATGAATAGATGCTTGAATAAACATAAGATGACCTCTTTGGCAATCCTGAGAGAGGGATACCTTAGGCCAATAATAACACCACCAAAGACACTTTTCCCAATGTTAGTATATCAGAAAACAAAGACAAATTTAAAGTTGAGCTTCTGCTCACAAGACCAGAAAAGAACCTTTAACTAGCTGTCACAATTCAAAAGACTTCACAATCAAATTTCCCAAATTTCATGATATCATGTGTATCTAAAATGTTAACATCTATTCAACAGACTTGTGACTAAGGTTGTCAAAGAGAGTTCACTTGTAGATTTGAAAGTGTGCAGAACCACTCAACTGGGTTCATGACTTAGAGAATGACACTGAGAAATTCTTTGCTTCTTGGCAATCATTGAACATTTGACAAAACAACCTTAAAACCAGACCTATGCCACCACTTAATCTCTCAAGCCTCCTACACGTCAGCCTCTCACTTCCCAATTTTTTTATTGTATCTCCCATGAAGGTGATAACAGAGAATGTACTTAACAAAATATTTTTGGTTGGAAGAGTAAAATTTCCCTGACCCCAAGTGCTTTTTGCAAAACACAACCAAAAGGAAGAGCAGAGAAATAAATAGAAAGAGATCATATTAACAATTAAAATTATCACAATGGTGCTGGAGAGGTGGTTCAGCAGTGTGAGCACACACTACTCTTGGAGAGGACACACATTCAGTTCCTAGCATCCATGTCAGGGGGCTCACACCTTTAACTGAAGCTCCAAGGGATCCTCCACATTCTTTTCTGGTCTCTGTAGTCACTGCACTTAAAGTTCACATACCCACACACAGACACACAGACACACAGACACACACACACACACACACACACACACACACACACACACACACATAATTAAAAATAATCATTAAAAACAAGACACTGCAAGCTGGGTGGTGGTGTCGCACACCTTTGACCTCAGCACTCGGGAGGCAGAACCAAGCGGATCTCTTTGAGTTCGAGGCCAGCTTGATCTACAAGGTGAGATGCAGGACAGGCACCAAAACTGCACAGAGAAACCCTGTCTCGAAAACAAAAAACAAAACAAAACAAAAGACACTGCAACAGCCTGAAGGAAATAGCTGACATATATCATAAAAATGCATATGCATTGAGGCTCCCATTGTATTACTATTGCCTTAGCTTTTCCCTTGTGCTCCGTAGACAACAGGATTTATAACATTGCAATAATGAATGCAGAAAGACTATTGTAATGGCAGTGACAACTTAGAAAATAACAAATCTGTCCTTACTGAAGCAAACTAGGCACAACAGAAAACGCATTTATAATGAAGCTCTCTCTTAGAGAAGAGCAATTCTGGGTTCAGAAAACTGTTAATTAATGCTTGACCTCATTTCAAATGAATGAAATAATTGGTACCACCCAACTCCGGAGTTCTTCACTCCCTTGGAGGTCATTGGGTTATTGACATGGTTTAGATAAACAGGGCAGACAAGTGTCAGCCCCAGGAGGAGCTGATTCTCTTTTCATCCTTTGGATACCTCAGAGCCTGGAATCTCCTATGTCCTTCCTCGTGGCTTTCCTTTCTGTTAAAAGCTGCAGATGAGTCCAACACTGCATGCAGCACCTCTCACACAGGCGGCTGGCTCTGCTGCTGAACAAGAGCCCCAACCACTGAGGAGACCAAACACAGAATGCAAATGGATTGGGTCAAACCCGTCCAAGTCACCCTTGGTTAATTATGTTCACCGCTTCAGGGTGTTCTTGTTGAAAAGAGAAGTTTTACTTTCTATGAATCTAAGATGTGCTTTCAACAAAGTTCATCTATGATACCCCAGGCTAAGAACCACTGTGAAAGATGCAAAATCATTATTCAAAACTGCAAACTATAAGATCCAAATTGAAGCTTTTTATAAATATAGCTCAACTAGGTAATAATGAAAATCATGATTTGTTGGATATCTTGGATACAGGGTCAGGTACCTCTCGTACTTAAACGGTAATTCCAACTTCCTTGGCATTACTATTCTATTACACTTCTTTCCCCACCTTCTCACTAAAACAGTTTTAATAAAAAAAAAATGTGGTAATGTGTCTATTGATTCTATTCTAATTAACTTTCTTTGAGTAGCATTCCAACTCGTTTTTTAAATGGGACAGTCCTTCCTGAATGGTGTATGTTGTCATTTTCAGAGAAGGGAGTCTACCTGTAAACTCATCTGGCCATCCTGTCACAGTATTTTGACCTGGAGTTTTCCTGTCTTTTCTCCCTTCCTCCTTGACTAGGTCATCAAAGTGGCCAGCAAATCATTGCATTGATATAAGAAGGGCTTTACTGCTTGCCTAAGCTTTTATTATCTCTACAAGAGCAGATGATACCAACTGAGAGTGAGGGGTTAATTGTAAATCTCCCTGCCTGTCCTGTCTTCTGGGTAAACAGTGGCAGACTGTGTCCCTGCTTCAGACACACTACCTTATTTTCCGTCTATAAAGCATCCCTTAAGCGGCTTCAGCCTTCCAGGAAAGCCAACCATCCAAGCTTACTTTAGCAAGCCTCCGTGAAGATGAATTAAGATGCACGTCACACACAGGTGGCATTCATTGTCGGATGACATTATGCTCGTGTACCATGCTCCATTGAGTGCTGTGTCCAAACCACTCCAGTATGCTGACTCTTTTGGTGTCTGACCTCGTTGTGTGGCTCCTGGAAAAGAACTCTAGAATGCTTGTGGAAGAGACTGTGTGTTCCTGCATTTGTTTCCTACTACTTGCTTTCCTTTTGTGTACAGTGAATGACCTGCATGTATTGTTAAACTAAACTCAGTGAGAACAGACTTCACTCTTCTCTCGGCATAAACAGCTCTCTGGTCCTTACTGGTAAAATATTGGATGGTTTAAAAACAATCTTTCCATCTGTTCACATTATTTATAGAAGGAAAGGATTTACTCTTTTATAAATAGCCAAGGACTTAATAAATAAGCAACTGTTTTTGTCTTTACAAACTGGTGACCTAGAACCCTTTCTTCTGCTTACTTTTGAACAGGTATTCAACCTGACAACCATTGACCTATACTCACTATAACTTCAGTATCACACAAACCAAGAACTCGTGTGCACGTGTGTGTGTGTGTGTGTGTGTGTGTGTGTGTGTGTAACTTCAAAGCAACTAATGTTATCTACTTTGTTAATTTATAGAAATAATCATTCTTTCCTGAAATATTTGATTCTCCATTATTTATACTATATTCGTTGGTATTTTATTACAGAGGTTGCTGTACTCTACAATATTTCTTCTCCCATTTCATATGAAACAGAGCCTAACCCATACATACTACCATCGTTTGTAATGCTTGTTTCCAATCTAATTGTTTCAGCCTAACCGTAAGAACACTGGCTGTGTCTCAGGCAGCACAACTGAACTGCAGAGTACTCGCTGCTTTCCTACTCTGTCTTCTCAAAAAAATAAAATAATAAAATAAACAGTAAAGTCAAATGGCTTGTCTTTGGAAAAAGAAAGCCCTCAGCCTGTGCTGGCGGAGAAACGCTTAGTAATGCACTGCTCTATTTCCCTCACTCCTAGTAAGTTCTGTAATAATAAGCAGAAGTTCTTCAGAATGTACACCTCACGGAAGCAGAGGTACCCAGCATCCCAGCTGTTGACATGAGATTTGAGAATGCCAACTAACCTCAGGTGCATGACCAGGTTCCGCCAGTACACTTGGGCCCTCTTTACAGTCTCACTCTCCTAGGGACTTCTTGGATGAGGTCTTCAGCGCGCTTGTGATTTTCCTTGTTGCCTGTTGCCTGCTTTGATAATCTACCACTGGGACAAAAGAAAAAAAAAATGCAGGCAGAGTACTGGCAGTCAGCCTGTTGGCGCCTCCTTGTGGCTGGACAACTGCTAAGCTGTTGCACGCGCTGGTTTGTTAATGGCTGGGTTGCCATATTGTGCCTGAGGCGACAGTTTGTAGAGTGCTTATCCTAGGAAGGGCTAAAACCCTAATTATGTATAACAATAGCGGAGGCGTTGTAAACCCTAGTGGATTACTGCGGAGTTATGATGCCACAAGATTCCCTGGCAGGGAGCATCTAACAGTCGAGTGCATGCTGGGCCATCAGAGTGATTTGGACATCTGGTTCTAGAGAAGGGTGAACTCCCTTGCAGAGCAGTTGTGCAGGCTCCCTGGAGCATAGGGCTCAGCTGGGAATAGGGGATTGCGTACTAAGATGCCCCAATCAATGACCATGGAGACCTTTTGCTTCCGTTCTCCAAAGAGACTTACTTGCTCTCCTGGGGATCATCCTTGGCATGCTTCCTGAAAATGCTGTGACAGAGACTCTTCCTCAAAAGTCACGTTTATAAATGTCAACAAAAACCAATAAAGTAATGGAAACTTTTATGTATCAGTGACGTATCTATCATTTTAATTGATGTGTATTTTCAATAACAGCCACCTAATCAACTTACTAGTCATCTAATCAAGATGCTCTGTTGATTTCCAACGGGGAAATGAAGTAGAACAACCAATAAAAGAAAACTTTCCATTAGAGGGCACACAAACAGAAGTTTTCCCTGGGAGGGAAAAGGGGGGGGACTCGTTTTGGGTTAGGATGCTCTTCTAAACTTTCATGCTCTTAAAGACAAAAGAAAACTTTGCATTTTCTCTATTTTAGTATGCAATTTGTTGAATTTAATTTAGATTTTTGTTTTGTTTTAGTTTAGTTTGGTTTGGTCTGGTCTGATTTGGCTTTGGTTTTTGAGACAAAGTCACCCTACATAACCCTAGTTGGCCTGGAATTTGCTATGTAAATGGGCTGGCCTTGAACAGACAGAGATCTGCCTGTCTCTGCCTCTCAAGTGCTGGAATTAAAGGCATGAGCCACCACACGTTAATTTAGGTGTTTTGTTTTGTTTTGTTTTTTTCATGTTAGACATTAGCAAATCTTGTTGTACTTTAGAAAAGCCAGAAAAAAGGATGGGGGGGGGTAGGGACTAGAGAGATGGCTCAGCAGGTAAGAGCATTGGCTGCTCTTCCACAGGACCCAGGTTGGAATCCAAGCACCCACATGGTGGCTCACAACTGTTTGTAACTCCATTTCCAGGGGACCTCATGTCCTTTTCTGGCCTCTGATCACCAGGCATGCACAGGGTACACAGACATATAGACAGACAGAACACCCAAACACATAAAATAAAATAAATTTAAAGAAACCCGAAAAGGAAACAGTACCTAGAATTAATTTATATCAATTTTAATGTGTTGAGATTTAGAGATTATTCTCCCACCTTTCACTAATTTATAGAGGTGTCATTAATACATTTTACAGGAGCAATTTTTAAACATTCTTGTCATCATAAATAAATCACGGTATATTTGATGCTGCTTTATTTTAGAAAGTTTCCACCTTTTTCAAATTGTAATTCTTAAAAAAGAATAAAATAAAAGCTGTGTTAATTGTTTTATGATTTTTTAACCAGTTTCTTGTTCATTTAGTTTGGATAGGAAAGAGATATATCTTGGAAGTGGGAGAAAAATCACTTTCTGGCTCCTAAACTCAACCTTCTATGCAATTAGCATTAATTCCAGAAAGGTTAGAGACAAAATCAAATGCAGTGAGGGCACTTGAAGTGGTGGCTGTGTCTACTTGAGGCAGCCATTCATCAAAATAAAGATGCAGAAGTGAACACATGTCTGTACAGATGCACTGAATTTAAAAAATAAAAAGATTGGAAATTTTTGTAATTAAAAACTTTTTAGAGAAAAGTAAACATTTTTGACCTATCACTTTGACAGATTTCTCTAAATAACAAGAGTATAAAACTATGTGGTCTTAAGATGTTTTCTGTTGCTGTTGTTTAATGTAATCTATCATTTAATCATACGTTTGTCAAGTACAGATAAACCCTGTGATTGATGGGGCTGTTGTATGGAGCTCTTGAACTCACGTGACCTCATCACAAAACTGCCCAGCCTGCATGTGCCTTCAGCTGGTTGTGCTGGAAGTGGCTGTGTCTGCATTTGGGACAGGAGATGTCAGTTGCATGGTCAACTCCTTTAGTGTTAACTGGACTCTCGGACCACCATTGTTCATGATTTGATTTGTTTCATGTAAGCAAATCTCCATTAAACATGGTACCTTTTTGGAACACCAGATGTTAAGCAACTAGGCACAGGAAAACAAATGTTACTATCTCTTGTTAGCTGCCAAACACATATCCACTAAACACATTTGCTGTTGGCATGCTGCAGCTGGGGACAGTGGACACTGCGGTAAGTGGAAAAGACAAGGCCTTCACTTGGTCTCAGACAGTCCTTATCCATAAGCACGCTGCCTTCATCCCCCACAAAGGCTGCAGCATGACTCACAAGAGCTGTGCTAAGCGACTCACCCTCAGATCCATTGCCCCATTATTTCTTCAGTCCCCGAAGAGCGCTGGGCCCCTCACATTGATAATAATGTGCTGCTTTCTAATGAACAGCACAGCACTTTATAAATGAAACAAGAAAACAAAATTGGGGCGTGCAACACTCTCCACAGTCCATTTGATTACTGTGAAACCCCCTTAGCTCTGTTACTCTTGTCTTCACATGAGCCAGAGAACTCCACAGCCCATGTCTCTATGATTCCAACCTGCTTCTCCTAGCACATCACACAAGACACATGTCTTAACCACGAAAGGGTGAAGATGCATTTGGGATTTTGTTGTTAATACATCCTCGATCAGCCCACGGCTGCTCGATCCTACCTAGCATCAGAGAACAGAATGTTTAAACGAATGTGATTTTACCAGTAGCTGCCACAGCAAATCAATAGCTTGTTCATAGCAGGAAATTGTGCTAGTGAGCATTGCATCTCATTCTGTCAATCATCCCATTCATTACATGTTGAGGCTGTTCCACCCTGTGTGGTCTCTTTTCCCAAGAATGAAGAATGTAATGTCAAGTGTTGTGTGTTTAATATACGTGTGCAGTACTGTCAATTGCTTTGAGACTGCATGAATTTATGGACATCCTAATCTTGCCTGGGATAGACAATGCATGCTGAATGTAGGTACATATGTAATCATCATCCCTGTTTACCTGTAGAGATGCTTAGGAATTACAAAGAAAGATCTCCCAAGCAAACAAACAAACAAAAAAGAACTTTAAAAAAAAAAAAACTCAACAGTGGAGGGAAAGCTACAAATCACCCAACAGTTTTGAAAGTGAATTCCACACCCATTCTTGATTATCTTCAGTGAAACTGGGTACAAACTGCTGTACCTGGTCTCTTTTCTTCCTACATAAATGCAAAAAGCATGCATATACCCCTAAGAGTGAGACAGACCTCAAATGAATACAAACACCATGACCAAATAAAGCTAATTTTTTTTCAAAAAGGAAAATATTTATTTCTATGCTCCTACTTGCTGAACACACTCTTGCCATTGATGTATATGACATTATATAGTTCCATCAAATCATTTGACCATGTGGAATGGAAGGGAGTTTTTTGAGATGGAATAATCATGGCTCTGTTCTTCACAGTCAGAAGCTGAGTTTTAAGGAGCGAGTGCGCATGGCTAGCCCAAGAGGCCAAAGCATTAAGAGCAGGCAAGCATCGGTAGGTGACAGGAGGTCCCCGAGCACGGACATCACTGCTGAGGGCAGCCCCACCAAAGTGCAGAAGAGCTGGAGCTTCAATGACCGAACCCGCTTCAGGCCCTCACTACGCCTCAAGAGTTCGCAGCCAAAGCCGGTGATAGACGGTAAGCTTGGTTTTCTTGACGATTTTTAGCTTGATAGGCTACTGTGCAGTTGTGAAATGATTCCTTCTCTGTGGTGCTATTGAAGGTATGAGAAATTGTTTATTTTTATTGGAAATGTATTCATTGCTGTGGGTGAATATACAGAAGATAAGTTAGTTTTGAGAAGCAACTTTGATAGCTAAATCTACATCTCAGAGAAGGCAAGGGGGCTAGAAATATAAAGTGAGGTTAGAGTTTAGCGTGTGCAAGGTCCTGGGTTTCATGCCTGTACCCCATTTTAAAAGAGAAAGGGAGAGGGAGAAGAAAGGAAGGAAGGAAGGAAGGAAGGAGGGAAGGAGCCATTTTGTTAATTCTTCCCTCTTATCTAGACTTTATTTCAAGATTACTGTGACCTCCTTGCTAGTGTGTGTTATGTCTGGCCAGCAAAGACAAAGTAGAAGGATGAGCAGGCACTTTGTGAGTATCCTGAAATGGGAACAGTAGCAGCTCCCTTCAGGACACAAGGAAAATGTTCTTCTCCCTTCTCCCACAGTCCATCTACCACAAACCCAGAAACTGCTGCTCACTGTGAACTGCTCCTGTGCAGAGCTCTGCAGCCTTCTAATGATAAATGAAATCCTCTCCCAAGAGGCATGAACCTATTTTATCTTCTCACGTGGCAGAAGGTTTCTTGCCAACGTTTTATTGAATGACACATAATTTTCATGTTTACAAATTTTTTTCATTCAAAAATTAACTCAGTTTTCCTTTTAAGTGTGCCCCCTTGGGATCCCTTATACTGGGCAAAGAACCAGAGTCAAATAGCATCTCCCATTAATGCATACAAACTGCAAAGGTCACCAGGCCTTATTCTCTCGTTCCCTAGTGTAACCTGTGTT
>CABHPP010143192.1:0-42524 GCA_902168425.1 Peromyscus attwateri
TGTTCTAGAAAAATGAGTCACCAAGTTAGCTCTCTTCCAAAGGTTTGTTCCTTCTGCCCATTTAACCCTCCCAACAGCTCCACGAGTCACCAATATGCCAAGAAGCGGGCCACTGGGACACTGTCATACCTGTACAAGCCACATCAGCACCGATTAAGTCTTCTCCTCACTGAGTGTGTGGCTCAGGCCTGTAATCCCAGCACCTTAAGCGGAGGTGGAAAGATTGTGTATTCAGCCTGGGCTACACTGTGAAACTCTTCGTAAGAGGAAACACTCTCTGCTTTTTACTCTCATCATGGCCCAGATACTTAAAAAAAAAAACCTTACTAGCATGTATTAATTATAAATTAAAAGGGTTCAGTGTGACATTTCCACATGCATACAACATGTGATGATCAAATCCCATGACCCATTTCCTTTCTCCCCACGTATGGTGATATTTTTCTTTTATACCAAAATGTTAATTGTATGTTAATAAATAAAGTTGCCTGGGGGTCAGAGCTATTAGCAAGCCATAGGAAAGCAGGGCAGTGGTGGTGTACGTTTGTGATCACAGCACTTGGTAGACAGAGCTAGGTAAGTCTCTGTGTGTTCAGAGATACAGCCAGCATTGGATACACATGCCTTTAATCTCATTACCAACCGTAGAACACCTGGAGGTCTATACAGACAGGCCATAATGAGGCAGTCCTGTGTTTGGGTTTACAACCAATGAGAAGGCAGAACAGAGACTATATAAAGACTTTAACACAGGAAGTACAGGCTCCTTCGGAGAGGTAGAACCACTGCAGGAGGAAGGGTAAGGTTTTGGCTCTTAGCTCTGACCTCTTGGCTTTCTTCTTTGCATTGGTTCTGTGTTTCTTATTTATAAGACGGTTGGTTACATCTACACCCACGTGCATCCATACAGCCTTTCCAATCTCTAGTAATTGCTTCAAAACATCATTTTTTAGTTTCTGCATATGAGACAGAACTGTCTGTGCCTGGTGTGTAAGTTACTGTAATGTCCTCCAGCTCTGTCCATTTCACTACAAACACCGACTTTCTCTCATCTTTGTAGCTGAATAATACTCTGTGTGCATTTATTCTACATTTTCTTTTTCTGTTCATACATCAGTGGGCGCCTAGGCTGATTCCACATCTTGGCCACTGTGAATAACGCTGTAATAAACATGGGCATGCAGGTGTCTCTTGGGCATGTTGGTTTCATGTCTGGGGGTAATAACTAGAAGTGGGATAGTTGGATAATATAGTGGTTTCTATTTTATGGTTTTTATTCTTTGTGCATGTGTGTGTGTTGTGCATGTACACATTGGTGTGTGTGCGTATGAGACTGCACATGCATGTGTACATGAATGTGGGGGTCAAGCATTTTCTTCAATTGTTCTTCATCTTATTTTTTGAGACGAGGTTTCTCTCTGAACCTGGGAACTTAACAATTCAGCTTAACTGGCTGTCCAGTGTGCTCTGGGAATCCACCTGTCTCCATCCTACCCCATCCTAAGCACACTGGGGATACAATATGCTCTGCTGCACCCAGCTTTTATGTGGGTGCTGGGGATCATAACTAAGATCCTCATGGTTGCACATCCTGCACCTTACCCACTGAGCAATCTCTCAGGTCCTATTTTCAATATTTTTTAGGAATCCTCCATACTGATTTCTGAGGTGGCTGCAGCAGTTGGTAAGGGCTCTTCGCCTCTGTATATTCCCCCCAAATTTTCTTTTTTTGTTTTTTTTTTTTTTTGGTTTTGTTTTTAGTTTTTTGACTATAGCCATAATAACTAGGATGGGATGGAATCTCAATATAGTTTTGACTTGTATTTCCCTCATGGCTAATGACAGTTAACATTTTTTACATATTTTAGCCATTTGTAGGTCTGCTCATGTAACATGTCTGTTAGTCTTAACTGTTTTTAACCCAAAAGTCTAAAAATGATAAGACATAAAATATTCCTCTGGGAAGGAAATTCATTCTTTTCTTTCTTTTTTTTTTTTAAGACAGGGTTTTTCTGTGTAGCTGTCCTGGCTGTCCTAGATCTTACTTTGTAGACCAGACTGGCCTCAAACTCACAAAGATCCACCTGCCTCTGCCTCCCAAGTGCTAGGATTAAAGGTGTGCACCACCACACAGGACATGAAAATTTTTTGTTGATCAAATTCCTAAACAATTACTATAACTACTGGTACACTTCAATTTTATATAAATACACACTTCATGTTTTTGTTACATTGCATTCTAATGTATGCTAATTCAATTACACAGCTAATTCTCCATGTGGACTCCAGGCAGACTCCAGTTGCTTCAAAAGTGAGTTTTCCATATAAAGGAAGAGGTAGTGTTTTTCTTTTATACCTGCCATAGTTCATTTAACAGGTTTTCCTCTGGGTTCAGACAAATGACAGGTTTTCATCATCTCAATGGCCATTGTACAACCATGTTTTCTTTATCCATTCATCTGTTGATGGGCACTTAAGTGAATTCCGTATCTTGATTGTTGTGAATAATCAAATCTAAAAGAGTTGCTCTTACAGAATTTGAGAGTAGAATAATTATAGGGGGCTGGGAAAGGAGAGAGGGAAGGGGACAGGAAGGACTGGCCAGATTACAAAGTACAGTTAAATGGGGAATAAGTTCTGATGAGAACAGAGAACAATGTCCAAGTAGTAGTAGTTACCCTAATTCATTCAGAAGCTCATTATGCAGAACTCAAAACATCGCTTTTACACCCCTTAGACATGAACCGCTCTCGTGTGTCCTTCCAGGAGCTCCAGGAGCCTTATCAACCTGTGTGGTTGAACTCACGTTCCTCCAGAGCCCTGGGTGCTGTCTATTCACATATTAACTGCGGATTCCAAACAGAGATCACCCAGTGCTTCCTGGAAACTGAGGAGCAAACACTATTTCAGTGCATCCTTCCATGTGACCACTCGGGCTTTATTCCTGCTTTCAATTCAGAATGATGCAATGGAAAGCAAACTGTGAGGTGTTTTATTTGCATTTGGAAAGTGCAAAATTGAATTCAAGTCTGAAATATTGTACCAAACTTTAGTAATAGCTTTAAAATTGAAAGTTGTTGTTAAATTTGATTTGTTTGTTTTAGAACTAAAGGGGGGGAAATCAAGCAAGTTTGATTGGTTGTGTCCTGTGGAGAAGCATGACACACTGGTATAGCCTCTAGAGCAGTGTTTCTCAATATGTGGGCCGCGACCCCTTTGGGGGTTGAACGACCCTATCACAAGAAACCCATATCACGTATTTACATTATGATTCATAACAGTAGCAAATCACAGTTATAAAGTAGCAACAAAAGTAATTTTATGGTTGGGGGTCACCACAACATGAACTGTATTAAAGGGTCACAGCATCGGGCAAGTTGAGAACCACTGAGCTAGAGGAGGTGTGAGCCATGCTGGTGCTGGCATGTAGAGGCATATGTGTTCCATACACGCCAATACCATGACTGTCATGAGCTGGGTCAGTCAGCATTGTTGACCACAATGACTCAGCCAACAGAACGCATAGGAGATCATGACTCCGTGGTGCCTCGTGTTTCATAGGTGGATACTCCACAGCAGGAACAGGGAACTCCAGGGCCAACTCCACTCCCTGACGCATGGACTTCACTACCCCATCACTACACTCCAGGTTTAAGGAATCCCTTCACCAGCCAGAGAGCTGAACACTGCACTCTTGAGCTCAGTGTTCTCCCACTGACATCCCACCCACACCGGCCCTAGGCAGTGTTTGCTTACGGGGCTCTGTTTTGCTCCAATGAATTCAGGGGGAAATAACTTGTATCAACACAGCTAAAATGCCTACGTGTGAGAATAGGAGGTCAGAGTCCAGGAGGATGCGTACTGAGGCGTGGTGGGCTAACAACCAGCAGAGGCAACCAGGGGCTCTAGCTTCTGCTTCTCCTTCACCCTGGAAAGACTCCAGTCCACTCAAGGCCCTGGAGAATACAGACCCATCTCCTTCTTTATCCTTGTTCCTACTGGGAACTGCTCTGCCCATCTGTCATATGCCCACAGAACCCTCTGTTCCAGCCTGAGAGCCACAGAGTAACTAGGACAACTATAGGGGTGTCTCAGCATCTTCCCTCAGCCCAGAAGGACAAAGATTCAGTCACTGCATAATGCTCAGTAGGAGTGGCACTAGCTTCCACAGTCTACACTGTTCCCAGAGCCTGAGGACATAGGCTCGGGTCCCTCACAGCAGGGATCTGCCTAGTAACACCCCATGTGTGACTGTTCCTCCTCTCTCACATCCATGCTCCGACTTCCTCTGTCTAGCATCACCTGCTACTAAGCCCGTGCTCAGGTTTTTGTCACGCCTGTCTACGTCAGTGCTTCCTCAAACCTAGCCAGCAATCTGCACATCATTGCACACTCAGCAACTAGTGACTAGCGCCAGGTGTACAGTAGTTGCTTGTGATCTCAAACACTGGACCAGGAAACAACGGCCTGAGACTGTTGACATTTAACCTTTGCCTTTTGCTCTAGGTTGTTAAAACAAACAGCAGAACCTAGGCACCACCAGCCTTATCAAGTAGCCAAGTTTCTCATTAAACTAACCATGAAAGCCCTCACGTCATGCTAAGGCTGGGGGGCATCATCACTGGTTAATTCCTCAAGCTGAACATCTCAGCTCCAGGAAATAGACAGTCCAGGGAAGAGGCATCACTATGAACCTGACGCATAGGGTGGCAATTGCTGTCTTTGCCCGCTTCAGAAGCATTTTTTAGATGTTCAAGCAAGGATAACCTTATAGGGACTCCCTGTGCAGTAGACCTTCTCAGCACCTTTAGTTTGCTGCTATGCACCAAGGCCCACCCCAAGGTACTTCACTGGATGCAACCCCTTTACAAACATGGTCACCATGCCTCTTACTTTTTTCCCCAATCAAAACACCACATCATTGCTGAGCAGACCACAGGTCTGGAGGTTGCATGTGACATTACCATGACTTCTGTCTCCTTGCTGTAGGAGGTTGAATGTGCCATCCTTCCAGGAAGTGCTTCTACCCTAAGCCTTCATGTCCCAAGGTTTCCCCACATGTCTACATCACCTCCCATCTCACTCATCTCTCCAAACTTAAGGTTCTGGTCTACGACTGTCCCCATTAAAGTCGCCACCCTCTCTAGGAGATGGCAAAGAACTTCCTACTTTCTTTCTGTTCCCAGAGAGGGTTTGGGACAGAAGTATTCCTCCAGCCTGAGCCCCCTGCCCCTATCTTGGTGTCCTGAGGCCCAAAGTGCTCCAACTCTGACCCTGTGTTTCCCTCTTTGTCCTCCCTCACCAGCTTCTATGGCTTCACCTGCTTCAGCCACCAAAGCAGGAATTCCTATCCCCTGACCAGTCAGATGGTCAACACCCTCTCTACCATGTACCACAGCATCAGGCAACTTCACACGTTCATTCTTTCCTCCAAAATCCATCTCCAGAAAGAATTTTGCTATTCTACACAAAATTGAACCTTTCAAAAGCTTCATCCTATTCATAACAATCACAGTGGAGAAGGGAGGGTCCAGGTGGTCTAAAATCTTCCCAGGAGATACTAATTGTGAGGTCAGGGTTGTAACGTCTTGGACTTACTTGCAGGATTGAGCTGTGAACTTCTGGTGTTGCTGCTGGTGAGACCCTTGTGGGCCTGAGCTGGCCTCTGTGGCCTTCTTCCTTCCAGACACCTTTCCCTTCAGTAACAACCCCTGTTGCCTTTGGAAATCCTTCATTCTCTAAAGCTGTTGGATTTAAGCAGTTGCTGGCCTGCCACCCAGCTTCAAGACAAGAAGAGGAGCCAAATCTACCCTTCAGTAGAACCAGTCCCCATGCCATTTGGTAAGTGGTTAGCTGAGTGGCTATTGCTAGGACAAGAGCCGTGAGCTAGCAACTTAAACATGGGGCCCTGGTGACCATCTTGCCTCTGCCAAGCATGAACCTGAGAAAAGATGAGGCAGCTTTGGAAACAGAAGACACTCAAATCCAAGCCCAATGCCACTCTTTTATTCCTGGATCCAACCACACAAGAAGCTAGACCCACAGTTTTCAGTTACATGAGCCAGTGAGTTCCTTTTCATATAAGTCTGTCTAAGGGTGTCTAGTCATATGTAGCTCAGAATGTTGCCAGGTGGGACATAAAGGTCACCAAGAGAGTATGACCCAGTTTCTCTCAAAGCTGTGATTTCACCAGACCCCAAATTCAAAAAGGCCATAGAGCTGAGAAGCAGTAGTCCCAGGTCACAGTCATAGCCCTCCTGGTTTTATGGGGACTCTAGGGACCAAGGAGGAGTGAGGACTTGCCCTCAGTATCCTGCGCCATCAAGTCAGTAGGGATCACACGTTTCACTGAGTAAATATACTGATACCAGAGCATGATGGCTGTCAAGAGACAGGACCACTTCTGACTATGCCCACTTCTTGAGAAGATGAAAGAGGTACCTGTGACATTTTCTAATTGCAATTCAAACACATACTTTTTTAAAAAGTCATATCAAGTTCATGATTGCTGGGATACACTGCTTGGAACACTCTTTGAGAAGTGCAGCCTTGGTATGGCAGAGACACCACCACCACCACCACCCTACTACCCCAGCCTTCTACCCTCCAGAGTGTGGCCCACACACCTGTCTTCAGGTAAGTCCACCCATAGCCCTAAGAAAAAAGTTTAATTGGATTTAAATGAAATGTTCAAGGTAACTCTAAGTAACATGTGACTAGAACACAAACCTAGCAAGTTTTGAAGATGGTTGAGTCTGAGGAAGCACCTTTCTGTGAGCCTGATGCTTCTGCAGACTCAAAGGCAGGAAGATCCATCCCACCACAAGATTAATCTCCAAGCCTAGGACTGTCACAGGACAGGGAGGCCACACTTGATGGATGCTTCACTTGGAAGCAAGAGTTTGGGGTTAACTTAGCCCTCACTATTTAGAAAGCTGTAAGTTTGAAGGGTCATCTTTGTTAGATGATCCACCCAGGGGACTCAGGGACTTTCCCCTTATGATAGATAAGCAGCTTTGTCCCCAGTGATCTGAACATTTCCCAGTGAAGAGCAGTTACTACCGTTATAAAAACCCAGCTCACCCTGAACAGGGAGGCCTGGTGGCTTGCCTGGCTGTCACATGACAAGGGTGGGCCTGAAAGGGCCTTTACAATCACAGAGCATGGACGACGACGACCTTGAACAATTGTTAAGGACGGGGACACACGGTTGCTTCCAGGATAATGAAAGAGCGGATTGCAGCCAGGAACCTCAAATACTTCAGCCCAGCCCCGCCCTGGGTCATGGTTCCTGGTGAATCCAACCTGCCTCATTCACAGTAGCCTTGGCCTGCATCCCTAACAGTCACTGTCGCCACCACTGAAGCCACCTTTCCACTGAAGGGGTGAATAGAGCACTTTGTTTCCAAAACCAGAATGTTCTGTAAGCATAAAAGCTGTAAAGAAACTTTAGCCACTGGCAGGAAGGTGCAGAATTCAAAAATGCCATCTCCAGATGGCCACTTGCCCACAGCCATGAAGGCACAATAGTATCACATCAGAGGATAATTTCTGGGCTGCAGAATTGATGTGTAAACAGTAAAATGGGAATCAATCTATTGATTGGCTTGGTTTTTATTATATTATACAAGGTTACAGAAGGCCATTTTCATGCAGGTATATGATGTACCTGAGGATATCCCCCATACTGGCTGGTTTTATGTGTCCACTTGACACAAGCTAGAGTCATTGAAGAGGAAGGAGCCTCAGGTGAGGACATGCCTTGATGAGATCCAGCTGTAAGGCATTTTTCTCACTTAGTGATCAATGGGGGAGGGCCCAGCCACGGTAGGTGGTGCCATCCCTGGGCAGGTGGTCCTGGGTTCTATAAGAAGGTGGGTTGAGCAAGCCATGGGAAGCAAGTCAGTAAGCAACACCCGTTCATGGCCTCTGCATCAGCTCCTGCCTTCGGGATTGTGCCCTATGTGAGTTCCTGTCTTGACATCCTTTGGTGATGAACAGCAGTGCTGAAGTGTAAGCCAAATAAACCCTTTCCTCCCCAACTCTCTTTATGGTCATGGTGTTTGGTCACATCAATAGAAACCCTTACTAAGACATCCCCCCTTCTCCATAGCTCATTACTCTTCAATTCTCACCCCTCCCCCTTTTCATGAGTCCCCTTGGTTTTACTAGACAGCTTTAATTCTGCTTTCATGTCATCTGTAGATAAGTGATTTCTGTATTTATAAAGTACAGGACCCACAAGTGAGAGAAAGGATGCAACATTTGCCTTTCGGAGACTGACTTCATTTGCTTAATGTGATTCTCTCTAGTTGTGCCCATTTCCTTGCAAATGACATAACTTCACTTTCCTTTACGGCTGAAACACTTCCCTAGTGTCTATAAACCACATTTTCTTCCTCCAGTCTCCTGTTGCTGGACACCTAGGTGTGTCCCATAACTTCTCTGTGAGATTGCTGACTTGGAATATTTGAGAGTAAATATCCAGGAGCAGGCATATAGTAAGTCTATTTTTGAGGCAGGGTCTCAACTCCATAGCCTGGAACTCACAACAATCTTTGTATCTCAGCTTCCTGACTAGACCCTCACACCCAGACTTCCTCATAGTCTCTTTCTGTTGTTGGTATTATTTTGACTTATTAAAATTCTGAGAAATGCACGTAAGCTGAAACATGCCTTTTTAACTGTGTTCAGCATATGGTTTGGCGACAAGAAGCTTACCTGTTGTTCAGGCCTCCTCAGTGCTCCCCTCATCATCTACTTCCAGGGCTCTTTTACCTTCTGCAGGTGAAACTTCACAGCTGCTGATCAGGAACTCCCCACTTCATTCTCTCCTGTCCTGACAGCCACCATTCAGTGGGTGGATTTTCATGTCCGCGAACTGGACCACAGTCAATTTCTGTGACATTTACATGGCTGGGGGGTTCCAGTGAAAGGACAATGATCTGACTCAGCCATCGAGGAGCATCACTGGAACTCTAGAATAAGTGTAAAGTAGAACTCGTGAACCCAGGCTGAGCTGGGCACTAGTTTCACAGGGCTTTCTGTGGTTCTTTGAATTAGTGACAGACACAAAGAATTTGACTCAAGATTTGAAATCTAGCAATACACAATCCTGCAAAGGCCACACACATTCCCTCTGAGCTTAGTTTCTATTTTAAAATTGGGGAAATTCCATGTACATTTTTTAATTTCCCTCTAAAAATTCATAAATCAAAACAAAAACTCAACTTTCTACTTTTGTTTTGAGACAGTGTTTCTCTGTGTTAACCGTCCTGGCTGTCCTGGAACTTGCTTTGTAGATAAGACTGATCTTGAATTCAATGAAATCTGCCTGACTCTGTCTCCCAAGTGCTGAGATTAAAGGTGTGTGCCACCACCGCCCGGCCTCAACTTCTAAATATGGGGGACAGTTTAAAGATCACAGTTTGGATAAGTGTACCCCAAAGACCCAAGCACTGAAGCCTTGGCCTCTTCACTGCACACAGCATTGTGCTCTAGGGAGATAATGGAGCACTGAAGAGGTAAAGACTAGTGAAAGATTAGCCTGTTGTGGGTCTGTCTTGCAGGGTGTGTCTGGATCCTCTTTCCTTATCTCGCCTATACTTCTAGGCCACCATGAGGTGAGCAGCTAGTCCCTCTACTGTGTGATCCACCATGATTTTCTGTCTGGCTCTCCCTGGGTTCGGACTCACATGCAACTTCTCAGATATGTCCAAAATTATGTTTTCCTGGGAGTATTAGTAAGTCTTACCATTTCTGCGAGCAAAAACCACCAGAGACAGCGATGGAAAGGAGAAAAGATTGGTGATAGTGCAGAGTTTCAGAGCATTTCAGCCTCTGGCAGGAAGGGTATGCTGGAACACAGTGGACAGGAAGCAGAGAGTTACAAGAAGAGACCAGAGTAAGGTCTCCCAGGATGACGCCCCACCCAGGGACCTACTTCCCATAACTAGACCCTCCTCCTGACTTTTTTTTTTTTTTTTTTTTTTGGTTTTTTGGAGACAGGGTTTCTCCATGTAGCTTTGTGTCTTTCCTGGAACTCACTTGGTAGCCCAGGCTGGCCTCAAACTCACAAAGATCCGCCTGGCTCTGCCTCCCGAGTGCTGGGATTAAAGGTGTGCACCACCACCACCACCACCACCACCACCACCACCACCACCACCACCGCCCGACCACCTCCTCCTGACTTTTATCTCCTTCATTAATACCATCATATTAGGAACCATCAAAGAGTGAATTCATCCATGAGGTCAGAACCCTAGGAACCTAGTCACTTTCCAAAAACTGACCCTCTGGTGACCCAGCCTCTACTTCGTATGTAAACTACAGTACCTGCTTTCTAGATATTCCTTAGTCCAGTTAAGCCGACTCTAAAATAAAGCACTGTAATTGTCAGCAACAGGAACAGGCGCTGTGATGAAGTCCAAACAGAAGCCAGTGCCAGGGACTGATCCTACCTCCTTCCATTTCTTTGACAAAGACCAAATGGCAGGCCAAGGGTCACCAGACTGAGGAGAAGCCGGCTTGATGTGAGCCTGGGTCAGCTTGGGGGGTGACAAAGCTGATCGGTGTCCTGATATTTGCAGTGGTCACATGACTACTATACACATTTGTCAAAAACTGACAGCATACATACCAAAATATGAATTGTGCTCCAAATAAATTGTGTGTCAGTAAACTTAGTCTTGCTTCCTCTGCCACACCAGCCCGCCCAAGCAACAGCACTGGCATTATCTTTTTATGGAACCTAGAATGGCCGATCAGAATAACCCTGGGCCCTCAAACAAAGAAGTTTGTCCTAATACCTTGGGGTCCCCTAAACAAAGTTCCTGAGATAAGGCCTTCTGGCTGTACATTTTTTCTGGGAGATCCCTGGAGACAGAGTGAGGGAAGGAGTTTGCGGAGGGAGAGGATGAGGGTGGGGGGGTGGAGGGGGGTGCTGGTGATTGCTTTCCATAGACCCAGGACTCTGCCCCATGGGAGACTCTTGAGGAGCATTCTAGCACCAGCCTTCATGTTGTTCACTTGCAGAACAGGAGGCTACTCCCTCTGCCCAAACAGTGCAGGCTTCCTTCTTCCCATGCTGCCTTGCCTGGCAGTCCCTCTCCATGCCACGGGAAGCCCCACCGCTGTAGAGTACTGACTGAAGAGAGTGCAGACATGGTAGACATCAGAGGAAGACCCAGGCCAGTGCACGGCAGGCACTCTGCTGTCTGCCCCATCCACAGTTCTCACCCTAAACCCTGGCATCTGCTTTGTCTTGAGCCAAGTCAGGCAGGAACGTAAGTTTGCCACTGCCGCTAGACGTGAGCTTATTGTTCATAAGATCAATTATAAATTGATCATGGCATACTTCTAATCTCAGCTCAATGCCAGCCTGGGCCACATAGCCACACTCAGTCTCAAACAACCAAAAAGATTAAAAAAATAATAATTATTATGAACAACAGTCAGTGACCAAGAGGAGAACATAAGAATAAAAATTAGTGATACTGTTTTTACATTTTAAAAAAGTCTTAGTTTGGTAATAGTTAAAGGAAGAAAAAGGGAAACTCTCAGCTCCTACCTTTAAGAAGCTACCATTCCATCACATCCCAAAGAGCATCCCTCTGTAAGCAGTCACCTTGGTGGCATAGAGCATGTACTCATGAACATCTCTAGTGTTGGAGAGCTCCTGGTTCGGAGGATGGGTTAGATTTGAGGACCTTGGTGTTGGTGAACCGCATGGGATCAGTCTGGAGACACCCCAATGTCAAACCAGATGCAGGCACTCATGTTCCTCAGCTTTGCTACAAAACAGACTTGTCATTGGGTACAAAAACACAGAAAAGACCAAGCTCCTATAGAACACAGTACAGCGACTAGAATTAAACTGTTTACTTCATAACAGCTGGAAAAGGGATGGGGATGTGGAGGTGTGTAGAGTGTCTATCTCACATATGTGAGGCCCTGGCTCCATCCATAGTCCCACAAACAAAGCAAAAGAGAGGACTTTGATTACTGTCACCACAAAGAAATAATGGATATGGGACTGGGAGATGACTAGGCTGATACAGTGTTTGCCAGTCAAGCATGAGGACCTGAATTTGACCCTAGCACCCATGTAAAAAAGCTGATCATGGCAGCACACACTTGTAATTCCTGCACTGGGGAGGCAGAGACAAGAGGATTCCTGGGGCTGACCAGCCACTGGAGTCAAATTGGCTAGCTCCAGGTTCAGGGAGAAATCTTGTCTCTAAAAGGTAGCTAGTGATTAAGGAAGATATCGAGGACTAACCTCTGGTTCTCTCTCTCTCTCTCTCTCTCTCTCTCTCTCTCTCTCTCTCTCTCTCTCACACACACACACACACACACACACACACACACACACAAAAAGAAATGATGAATGTTTGACTGATATGCTCATTACCCTGACTTGATCACTGAACATGTATGCATCTGTGAATCAGTACACTGCTCCTCATAAATGTGAGCAATTGTTCTTGTCAACACAAAACATTTTTAAGGATGATGACTTTTACAAATGTTTGTGCCATCCCAGAGGAAGCATCCCAGCCTCTGACTGGAGGAGAAGGAAGATATGGCACTGGGTCAGAGGACACAAAGAAGTGCCAGGAAAGCGGTGGCAGAAGAGGGGGGGTGGGCAGAGGGTATCAATAATGCCTCAGGGTCAAGGCAGTAGGAACCATGCTGTGGGAGAAAGGAAAAGCCAGAGGGGCTTAAGAGAGCACAGGACAGGAAAGAAGAGCCTTAGGAAGTAGGACCAGGGAAACTCAGAGTCCATGACTGGGCAGGTGGTGATATTTGCCCTGCCTGTAACAGCAGCACATGACAATGGCAGGGAGTGTATGTCATAGCCAGCAATCATACACTGAGCCACGGAGTAGAAAGGACAGATGAGATAATACACCCCAGTGACCTAAAGCATTCCCCTAAATCCCACTTCCCAGGATTGCACTACCTCCATGGTGCTACTTTGGGGAGCAAGCCCTTAACGTGGCACGCTCTGGGGACACTATCCATATGCTGACCACAGTGCTTTCTGTGTCTTCATTCTGTGCTCACAGGCAGCTGGGATAATTTCTGAAGCTGTTTCAGCCTCCAGAGACTTGCAGGCTTCAACTTATCTTGCGCATTGAAGCTCCGTGGCCCAGGGAAACTTCAGGATGTCATTGTCACAGAAGAAAAGGAAGTTAAGGCAGTCTTAGCTATTGCCACATTTCCCGAGTTAAAAGCCAGGAAAACTGGTTAAGTAAAAAGAGAAGGGAGACTGAACAGGGTGTAGCAGTGCACCCTGTAATCTAGCACTCAAGAGGTAGAGGCAGCAGGATCAGGAGTTCAAGACCAGCCTCTATTATATAGAGAGTTCAAGGTCAGCCTAGTCGACATGAGAACTGATGGGAGGTGGGAGGTAGGGGAGTGGGGGAGGGGTGGTGGTGCTGTGGACAGGAATAGGGTAGGGGGATGCCTCAGTCAGTGAGGCGCATGCAGCACAAGCATAGGAATCCGAGTTTGAACACCCATTCATCCAAAAGCTGCATATGAGGGACTGCATCTGGAACCCTAGCCCTGGGGGAACGGAGACAGTGAGTCCCCAGAGTTTGCTGACTAGCTAGCTAACCTAGCCCTAGTCAGTAAGTCAACTCTGAGTTCAATGAGTGACCCTGCTCCCCAAAACAAGATGGAGAGTGTTAGAGGGAGATACTAGTCATCAGCCTCTGACCGCTACCCACCCACACGTGTGTGCGAGGGAAGGGGTGGCAGTAAAAATAAAGTTTGACCAAATGTCATTAAATACACGGAGTCTTCCAGAAAGCTCCATTCTCTGAAGCAGATACAGGTCTGTTTTGTGTCTTTGTGTACTGTGCCTAATGCTAAAAGCCAACGGAATGTGTTGGCTTCAGGCTGGTAGGCTGGGGAGAGCTATCTTCGGTGGTGGTGGTAGGGTGTCTGTAACCTAATTTATTCTCAACCGGCAGCTATTGCCAAAGACACCATGAAAGAGACATGACACAGGCTCACAGAAGCTCAAGTGATGCCTTCTTTTAGTCTCTGTCTCCTAGACTTAACCCCTGTCCCCACAGGGAGAGCCACCCGTTCCCCGTGCCCTCCCAGCGAGCTCTCATGCCTAACATGGCAGCGCCTGGCTAAGAGCCCTTTTGAGTCCCATAAGCTCCTCCATTAAGAACAGGACACCCCCGAGGAGGCAGAAAATGCCACCATCCTCCCCTCCAAATACAGGAAGGCTTCCAGCCCACGTGCCCTGGTGGGTGACGAGAAGTAAGTATAGATGTGCACCTGCCAGGGCTGGACCAACACTAGGACTGATGGACCAGTCCTACCTTGAAGGAAAGCTACCTCACACAGGTACCAACACACATCCCTCGGACCCCACATCCTCTTCCTGGAAGAAACGCTGGGCATTTGCACTAAGCACATGGACCTGAGAGGCCAGGCAGGAAACACATGTTATTTTATTTCATCCTGCGTTTCTAGTGCTTAAGAAGCATAGAGAGTGCCAGGAGATAGAAGACACACGACTGCAGGCAGCCTAAACTTTAAAGACCATATTATCCAAGAAGCGGCCTTTGTGGGGAAGAAAACAGGGGCAAAACCACAGCGGATGAGACTCACGCGGCTGAGGTGCTTTCATAGACTTGCCGCCGTGGGTATTGTGCAGTCTGAATTGCCCGTGTTTTCGCATTCATCGCGGACAATGAGTTCCCTGTGACATTCTGGCATACATTATAGTGGGGGGAAAATTCAACCCGCTGCATTTGTTCCATTTTCTGCTTTTAGACGTAATGGAAACGTTAACGTGCTTAACACCGGTGGCCTCTCCTAGAGCCTCGCTTCACTTTTTGTAGTTATCCTGAGTCCTGGGGAGGGGAGACTGCTTCCAGACAAGAGGCAGCGCACAACGGCAAAGCGGGCCCATGGCGGGTCCTCTGCGGGCTCACTCCCTCCTCCGGGCTTTTCAAGACTTCCACAGCATATAGCCTCATTATGGTTACAATGATCTCAACTGTCCTTCAGAAAAGAATGCGAGGCTGTTGATGACGGGAACCAGTTCAAGGAAAACCTCCCAGGAGTCCAGGACATAAAGATCACCTTGTTGAACCCCTTTTCTATGCATTCATTTACACCTGGTTTTAGAGCCCACTCACTCGGCTGCCTGGATGGGTTTCTCATGCATTAACTGATAACACGCTAAGTGTTTAATTTAGAGTTCACACCTAAGGTGAGAGCCACATAAATAAACTATGTCAACCTCATGGAAAGAGAAAGGGGAGGTAAAAACACGTCTGCTTTTTAAAGGCCTGTGTGCAGGTCTAGAATGTGCAACACGATGACTATTCATTCTGCCTCTGTGGCCTGCTTTTCCCAAGAGATTTTTCTAAGTCCTAAAACTGCATTTTTAATGGAAATTTTCCATGGTCTGTGTTGGACAGCTCTATCTCACTGTGACAACCCACTCCTAATATCACCATGGCTGGGAACCAAACTTCAACACATAAGCCATTGTGGGGCATGAGATCCAAACCAAAACACCTGTTAACAGGTATTTCTCTGTTTGGTTACCCTTTTGCCAATTTTGGCCTTTTTTTTTTATATATATAACAAATCCAACTATCACCCCACAAAGGAGGAGAGCCATGGGAATCTCGAGACATGGACTTGGCTTCTGATAGAGCTTAGAGGAATGCAGCAATGCCTCCTCACCCACCAAGATTAGCAGCCCTCCTGATCTCCTGTGCAAACCTGAGATCCATGGGTGTAGACATGCTGGAGGTCCACAGAACCCCTGGATACCATGTGCAAGGCCATGGAGCTGAGTTCTGAGATCCTAGAGTCAGTTCCCAGGACAATACAGGTACTTCCATGAACTCTGAAGCCCCATACCACCCCTAAAGGGACCTGAAGAACAAATGGGAATGATTCAACCTGACAAGCAAGGGGAATCCTGACAAGTTACAACTTGGATTAAGTCGGGCACCCTGCTAAATGAAATAAGCCAGTCCCAGAGGATGGATGCCATCTGACCCCATTCATGTTAGCTACATGACAAGAAGCAGAGTGGGGAGTACCAGGGGCTGAGTGGGCTAGGGAATAGGAAGCTGGTGTTCCATGGGTACAGAGTGTTAGTTTTGGAAAACAAAAACTTCAGGGATGAATGGCAATGGCCACACAACATGAGTGTCCTTGATGCTACTCAAGAGCACTCTTGGTAAGGATTAAGGCATCAAATTTCATGCTATGTATATTCTGCCATATACACACATGGTGGGGTGCGGGACACTGAGGAGAGAGTGCTGGTCAGAGTGTAGGGCAAAGGTCTCACACTTGCCTAGCATGTGCAAGATCTGGGATCCCATTCCCAGTACTGTAACAGGAAGGGAAAGATCTAGTTTTGGACGATTTAAACGGCAGAGACAGCCACTGAAAAGTATTTGACCAATACCTCGGATAGCATTTGAAGTTCAGGTATGGCTCCCTGTTCCCTTTGGAGTGGCCCAAAGTTCCAGCCTCAGTGGTCAGCCCAGATCTTCTGAAGCAGTCAAGCCCGGGCAGACAGCAGTCCTTGAAGTGTGACTGAATAACAATGCCCATTGCCTCTCCCTTCTCTGGCTCCTCAGCCTCTCTCCCAGGGGCTATTTGCCCTTGGGTTACCCTCAAGCTTCATAGGACCTGTGAAATCCCAGAACTCTCTTCTCATGACTCATGAGAATCATTGCCCACAAGTCAACAAAAGAGGTGGGAGCTTTACACAAAGCACCACTGATAACTGTTTCAATGCTAAAACACATTGAATATCATTCATGAAATCTAGTCACATAAAATAAATTAAAATTAGTGGGCTAGAGAGATGGATCAGGAGTTAAGAGAGGTTGCTTTTCAGTCATTAGGAACTGGAGTTCAAATCCCAATACCCACATTGAGTGGCTCACAAACACCTGTTTTGCCAATTCCAAAGGATCCTCTTCTGACCTTCACAGGCAGCCACACACAAACACACACACACACACACACACACATGCACACACATGAGAGAGAGAGAGAGAGAGATTCACACAGATGTGTGTACACGTACCTAGATAAGTTTTTATATTAAAAACAAGCAAATAAATAAAATTAGTATACTAAGATGACACAAATATTTTGAGAGGCTCCATGCCTTCTGAAAAGGACAGAATACACAATATTCCCTCCCTCCAAACAGTGGTGAGGTAAGTCTTCCTGGAGGACTGTTTGGTAATGTGGTCTTTAAAAGCCTTGGAAATGTGCATAGACAAACTTTAACCCTCTAGCCCACTGGTTCTCAATAATACAATTCTTCATGTTGTGGTGACCCCCAACCACAAAATTATTTCATAGCTACTTTATAACTGTAATTTTGCTACTATTATGGATCATAATGTAAGTATCTAATATGTAAACCCTAAAGGGGTCATGACACACAGGTTGAGAACCACTGCTCTAGCCTCATTGCCATCACTTGTAGGAATTTATTTATTTATTTATTTATTTATTTATTTATTTATTTGTTTACTTTGGTTTTTTGAGACAGTGTTTTTATGTGAAAACAGTCCTGGCTCTCCTGGAACTTACTCTGTAGACCAGGCTGGCCTTGAACTCACAGAGATCCTCCTGCCTCTACCTCCTGAGTGCTGGGATTAAAGGCATGCGCCACCACTGCCCAGCGCACTTGTAGGATTTTATAATGAGAAAAGCATCACTTGTTTTATATTTCTACCACCAAGCACAGCACCTGGCACACAGTAAGTGCTCCATAATGTTTATAGAATGTTATTTACACCATATATATAATATATATTATATATATGAAACAGCTGTGACAAGTTAAAAATTGCTCAGTCTACTCTCTTCACTGTTGTGACAGATTATTTTTCAGATTGAGTCTCACTCTATAGCCCCAGGGTAACCTCAAATTCATAATCCTCCTGCCTCAGATTCTGAGTCTGAGCTTATAGGCATGCATCATCACACCAATAGCTGTGTGGCAGAAATAATGCTCCAAAGAAAAGCAGATGCATTATGCTCATGATTTTCAGGCAGTTTCCTGGATACCCACCCCTGCACCTCTTGCTAGGAGGAACTTACCAGCTCAGTTTTTAGATGGGAACCAGGGGCTTGGAGAGGTTTATGTGACTTGTGAAGACAATTGAATTTGAAGAATATTTATTTATTCAAGGGTTTTTTGTTTATCTATGTCTTCTTTTAATTGAGAAATTTATTCAAGGTTTTTGAAAGAGTCTTAAGTAGCCCTGACTAGCATCAAACTCCCTATGTAGCTGAGAATGGCTTTGAACTCGTGATCTTCCTGACTCCGACTCCCAAGTGCTAGAATCACAGGAAGGTACCACACCCAAGTTCTTTCAGATGTCTTGTTCATTCATCCAGGTCTGGTGTTAGCTTCATTTTTACTGTAACAAAGAATCTGGGATAACCAAGAGAGAAAGCTTGTTTGGGCTCATGATTGCCAGGGTTTTAGGCCATGGTTGGTTAGCCCATTGCCATGGCAAGGAAACACATCACTGTAGAGGCTCATAGAGGAGGGCTGTGGTGGTTTGAAAGAAAATGGCCACCATATGGACTGTCACTATTAGGAGGTGTGGCCTTGTTGGAGTAGGTGTGGCCTCCTTGGAGGAAGTGTGTCACTGTAGGGATGGGCTTTAAGGTCTCATATGCTTAAGCTCTACTAAGTGTCACAAACTCCTGCTGCCTGTGGATCAAGATGGAGAACTCACAGCTCCTTCTCCAGCACCATGTCTCCCTGCGTGCCGCCATGTCCCACCCTGAAGATAATGGACTAAACCTCTGAAACTATAAACGAGCCATAATTTAAATGTTTTCCTCTATAATAGTTGCAACAGAAACCCTAAACTAAGACAAGAACCATCGTCTACTTCACTGCCAAGTGCAAATAGCAAGGGAAAAGGCCAGCCTCCCACAGTCCCCTTCAAAGCACACTTGCAATGACCTAAGACCTCGGTCCATTAATCCCTGCCTCTTCCAGGTTCCACCACTTCCCATAGCACAGTGCTGAGGGCCAAGACTTTCCCACAGAGACATTGGGAATTCAATACCCAAAGTGCAGCAGCCCCAGCCTCCCACCAGCCTGGACACTGGCTTCCACCATCTCTCCCTGCATTGGTTGCAATCCTCAAGATGTAAGTAGTGCATCCAAGGGCCCTCAGGGTTTCTTCTGCTGTGTATTGCTTTCCCAGGGACATGATAGGAGCTTGCCTCCCCTGAGTGCTGAGGCAGATGTGCCTCCATTCCTCCTGATTTCCTTCCTCTTTCTGCAGCAGGAGCTACTTGGCCTTGCCATCCTCTGCACTTAATTTGAGAATATTTGTTCAATTTGAGTGTGTTTTTGACCTGCCAGGTATCTGTGAAACAAAATAACTCCTACTGATAGCTTCTTATCAAGAGTAATTTAAAAACATCCATCATCGACTGCCGAATGTCAGAAGAAAGGTTGAGAGAAATCCCTGTTTCCCTAAATATGTTTTCTTTTTCACTCCTGTCAGCAGCATCGTCAATCCTGAAATTATAGTGTGCTATGGAAGACCTCAGAAATTGAGGCTTCAGAAATGGTTACAATGAGAACATACAAATCAGCCTGTGGCTCCCAGAAGCCCAGGACAAAATCAGCCGGCTAGACAGCCGGGTCCCACCTCGTGTGGGCAGCACTGCAGGCTTTGAGGGGCTCATTAGCATTGGAGCACAAAATGAGCACCCTGGGGAGGCAAGTACCCCCTCCCTGCCATCCTGGCTTGAAGTTTAGCCGTAAATTAGTGACTCCAGGGCTCTGTTGACATGCCGGCTGTCCTACCTCCCTCCTGACAATGATTAAGCAGGATGAGGGAGAAAAGGACAAATAGGCATTAATAACACCTGCTATTTAAACAACCCTGTGATTTTCATTAGGGGGAAGTTGAAGGTTGTGTATTTTTAGTTCTTTCTGTCACCAAGCTAGCAACTGGAGTCCCTAGTACACCTGTCAACAGAAAGCTAACGAGAGATGGAGATTAGAGGAAGTGGCGTGAGCATAAAGCTTCCAGCCCTAAAGGGAGACTTGCACAATACTGATGTATACTCTGTGCCATCTGGAAGAAGAGTGGAGCATTTCTCTGTTGCAGAAAAGCTCTCCTGTTCTTCATCCCCCATCCCTATCCATGGCATAGTCTAGGATTATCCTAAGACAAGAAGAGAAAGACCATGTATTAGTCTACCTGCTGCTGCCACAACATATTAGCTGAGGCAGGGTAATGTATAAGGGGAAAAGGATTAGCTTACAGTTTTGGGAACTGAAAGTCCAAAAGGCATTGCACCAGTTCTGATGATGGGCATCCTGGCTGCATCACATCAAGGAAATGCCACCAGAATGGAGGGAGCACATGCAGAGAGAGAGAGAGGCCACACAGCAGACAGATGCAGGAGGGTGCAGAGGGGCCAGTGTTTTTTTTCCATAGCAACCCTCTCTTGAGAACTAACATGGGTTGCAAAAGAATCACAACTGATCTTCCAATGGCCTAATTACATTGCACTTGACATTCCACCAACTCAACACTGCCACTCTGAGATCAAGACTCTACCATCTCCAAATGATAGCAGAACCAACTAATTCTGAAATCTGGGAGGTAGATGCCAGGTGTGGGCCAGCAACTCCAAGAAGTGCCCACAAGCTCCCCTGCCATGTGGTGGTACTACATTTCCAGCTAATAGGGAGACAATGGAGTGTGGGGTCATCTTGTGATTGTACACCCCAGCAAGAAGGTTCTGAAACAAAGTTCCATCAAAGAAGAGGAAGAAGGGGAGAGTGAGGATGAAGAAAAGGAGGGGGAGGAGGAGGAAGAGGAGCAGAAAGAAGAGGAGGAGGCAGGAAGTAGAAGGGAGAACCCAATCCATCCCCTCCTACTTACTCAAGGCTTCTTGTTATGTGAAGAACAAAATCCCCAGTAGGATCTTTGTATTTGTTGCTTTTCGGTAATAAAGAACTATGACCAAAGACAACTTAGGAAGAGGATGCTTATTTTGACTCTAGAGAGGTAGGAGTCCATCGTGGCAGGGAAACCAGGTAGTAAGCAGCAAGCATGCAGTCAGAGGGGACATAGAAAACTCACATCCTCCACTGCAAACATGAAGCAGAGAGAGTGAATGGAAGTAAGACAAGTATATAGTCTCTCAGTCCCCAGTGACATACTCTTTTCACCCCCAGCTCCCCAAACCACCAGTTTGGAACCAAGTGTTTAAATGCCCTAGCTTTTGTGGGACATTTCTCACCACCACAATCGTCCTCAGCAATCAAGTATTGGAATTTGCAGCTAAATTAATCCCTGATGAATATACCAACGTGCTTAAGTTATACAACCAATAGACTTATGTACCAGGCTTTCTCAGAGGCCACCAACCAGCTCCCAAATCATGGCATGGAGACGTATTATTAGTTATGAATGATTGGCCTTAGCTTAGGCTCGTTTCTTGCTAGCTCTTATAACTTAACCTGTTTCTCTTCATCTACATTTTGCCTCAGGTCTTTTTACATTTTTTCCTTTTGTATATCTTACTTTTACTGCTTCTTGTGTCTGGCTGGTGGTTGCCTGACTTCTGACCCCGAGTGTGTCCCTTTCTTTCTACCTTTTTCTCTCTTCCTTCTCCTCTCTTCTTTTTTCATTCATCTTGAGCCTAGAGTTCTCCTATTTATTCTCTCTGCCCACCAGCCCCACCTATCCTTTTTCTGCCTAGCTATTGGCCATTCAGCTTTTTATTAGACCAATCAGGTGCCTTAGGCAGGCAAGGTGAAACAGCAACTCATCTTTTCATAATTAAACAAATGCAGCAATAAACAAATGTAACACACCTTTACACAGTTAAAGTACTGTTCCACAGAATAAACAAATATAACACATCTTTACATAATTAAAGCAATTTCCACAACAGACTTAGAAGAAGAAAGAAGTCATTGAAAGAAGTTTTCATGGTGACCTCCAGAAGGCTGTGTCTTAGGTCCTCAACTTCAGGCACTTATAAACAAAGGAAGAGGAGCTGTAAATTCTAAGGGCAAAGCCAACAGAAGTGTGATGTCCTGGCCACCAGATGGTGAGTGAGCTCCCCTGCAGTGTGGCTGAAACAAAAGCAAGCCCTCTAGTCTGATAGAAGGGCCTGCTTACTTAACCATCCTCATGGACGACATAGACGTCATGTGGGAATCCTAAGGTGAACTGGTGGCCCTTCCTCTCAAGGTACCACTCAAGTTCTTCTGAATGGCTTCCTGCTCTCATCCTCACTGAGGATCAAGGATGTCCAAGCTAGAGAGGCCAAAGAGCCTCTAGGCATGAGCCCATCTTAGGAAGACCTCTGAGGCAGAACATCATAGCAGTATATATTTTAAGTAAAAGGTTGTTAATTGTAGTTTTTTTAAAAACTACATGGGAATTTACAATCTACCCATTTAGCAGTGAACGGCTTGGAGTGGTGAGGAAATCTACCGTGTTTTGCAGAAGATCTCTAAATGCTGCTCTGTAAGGTTGAAACTCTAAGCCCATATCCTCCACCCAGCTTCACAACCACCATTCTGCCTTCTGTTCCTATGAATTTGACTTCTTTGGGACCCTCAGGTAGGTGGCCTGCTTATTTCATATAACTTCAATGTCCTCAAGGTTTATCTGTCCTTTAGTGAACAGCAAAATTTCCTTCTTGGTTTTTAAGACAGAAAGCTACTACATTGTATTTATGACATCTCTTTCTTTCTTAAAGCCCGGTCTTGCTACATATTCCCACTGGCCTCAAACTGATGGTCCTTCAACTCAGCCTCCCCCCGTAAAACATCACAGATGAACATCCTAGACTGGGCTATATGCTGTATTTCCTTTAAGACTAATCACTTTGATCAAGTCTTCTCTCATCTTTCCACAAGCACTCCTCCTGAGAACATCATTCAGAGCTTCCTTGCTTGATAAAAACTATTGGCCTCCATCTAATACTTCCACTCAAGCATAATCATTCACAAGTAAAATACCTGGTCACTCAAGTACATTCAAGATTATATTTCTAGCCATTAAAGGCCCCAAATAGGATGCATGCAGTAGTAAGAACACCATGATTGACAGCTATGAGCATTCTACACAAGCCACCAGTGACCACAAGGAACTCAACGAACATTTCAAAGCCATATTTGAGATCACTAATGCCAACACTATTTTCTGTCCTCTCCCATCAGGTTCAATGGATGCTGCTTATAGAAAATGGGTTAAAGAACATGGTTGTAATGTCTAGAGGCCTCCAGGGGAAAGGTGCGGTCTGTTCCCTCATCTCTTAAGACAGTCTGGTGTTTGTTTGTTTGTTTGTTTGTTTGTTTGTTTGTTTCTGTTTGTGCATGGTATGCATGGGTATATGCTTGTCTCATATGTGTGGGGTGGGGGTACATGTGTGCTCATGTATGTGCACCTGTACATGTGGGGGCCTGGGGTGTTTTATGGCTCTTCCACTGTATTTGCTGAGGCATAGTCTCTCAGTCAGACCCAAAGTGAGAAATACAGCTAGCCTAACCAGCCAACTTGCTCTGGATATCCCCTGTGTCTGCTTTCTATGGCTGGAATTACAGGTGGGCCACCACATCCACCCAGCATTTGCATGGGCTCTGGGGAGTCCAAGCTATAGACCCCATGATGGTTCTATAAGTACTTTAACCACAGAATTCCTACTCAAGTCACAGGCTGGCTTTAGTACGGACTATGGCATGTTCCAGAGCTTGCCCACTCTGGGAGCACTCAAGCTGTGGCCAGAATTTGCCATGGAGAGAAGTAACAGGGAGGAGGGACTTTCAGGAGGTTGAGATCCAGGTGGAGGAAGATACCCCAGCCAAAGAAAGTGACAAGAACAGTGGTAAGAATGAGGCCATCTTGGGACTCACAGCCCAGCTGACCCAGAGCTGAATGTAGGTATCTTAGTGCTCAAGAGAAAACACCCCAAAAGATGCCCAGACACCCAGATAGCCCCAAGAAATGACAAATCCCTGTGGTCTTGGGTCACCATGCTTTTAGGTGGCGTATTACACAGCTACAGTTAATTAACAATGTCAACACTAAGTCAGCTCAGTACATATGTTAACATTTTAAAGATTTATTTTATTTTTAATTATGTGAATCTGTGTTTAGGTACATGCACCTGAATGTGAGTGGAGCTAAAGTTATACACAATTGTGAGTTGCCCAACATAGATGCTGGGAACTGAACTTGGGTCCTCTGCTAGAACAGTACACTCTCTTAACCATGGATCCAGTTCTCTATGTTACATTGGATGTCAAATTTGTTCAGAAAATAAAAATATATGGTGTGGTACTTCTTTTTCGGGGAAGAAAGTTATAAAAATAAATAAATAAACCGACCTTACCAAGAAATGTGGTGACCATCTCGCCGTTAGTTTTTCTTTCTTCAACACATAATTTGCTTTCCACTTTGGCTGTAATATAACCCACAAAAGAAAACTGTTTTCCCGAAATGAATGTTAACATTTTGTCCTTAGTATTTGTTCTTTTTATACATTTTTCTCTTTTTGTTGAGATACACAAAACACAGAGAGGTAATTCCTGTTTTCCAGAAACTAATATATTTGCTTGGTTTGATTTGTTCAATCAATCAGTACCTACTGGGCATGTGCTAGTGTAAAGAGTAAACTTAGAGAGGGGTATAGCTGGGTGGGGACAGCACCTGCATTACACACACTGAGCCTTGAGTCTGACTTCCAGCATCACAAAACTAATTAATTAAGGATGGAAAAGTACCACTTAGCCTCCCATTTAGAATCAGATCAAACTAGACCCATGAGGGGGAAAGACCCACATGGCCCAACCCTTCTCTCAGGAACTTTTAGCAGTTAAAGCTTGTTGAAGGAGGTAGAAATGTTTTCTTTCCTGGTGTGACCACTGGTAAGTTGCCCACCCTCCTGAGATTGGCCCCCAATGACGTAAGCAACCCTAGAAAAGCTCATTGGGTCATCAAAGCAAAAAAGACAAGGAAGTAGAAGGAAGGAGGTCCGTGGGAGTTGGGGGAACAAGAGCAGGTAGTGAAGGGATGAATGTGATCAAAATACATTGTGTGTGTACATATATATATATATACATATATATATATATAAAATGTCATAATGAAACCATTATTTTGTATAATTAAAATATGCTAGCAGGGAGCAGTGAGAAGGCTCAGCAGGTAAAGTAGGTGCTTAATCTCAAGCCTGACAGATGGCCTGAGTTTGATCCCCCTGACCCACATGGTAGAGGGAAAGAACTGGCTCCTGCAAGCTGTCTTCTGGCCTCCATACACACAGACCGTGAAAAACACATGCCGTAACACAACACACACAACACACACATATACATACATACATACATACATACATACATAAATGTATGTAAAATAAGTTTGCAAAAAAAGTTTAAAATTTTAATGACTAGTGGAATTTGCATGTATAGCACTTAATGAGTAGTGGGATTTGCATATATAGCATTTATGAATGAGGACACATATCACAAACACCTGTGGGGGTGAGGAGAGGCTTGGATTCCTCTGCAATAAAATATTTCCTGGCTACTCCAGAGCACTTGATTTCAGAAGCGTGTGTCTCCCTTACTCTTCCTGGTTCTTACTCATCGGTGTTTCCCTGGCACCCTTCTTTCTCTAGATGCTCCTCCATATTGTAACCAGCATGCTTTGCTCCGTGCCTCTTTCTTCCCTGAAGTGCACATTTCACTTTCCCTTACAAAGATGGGCCCTGCTGACCTCAGGAAGAACAAGTCATCCTTGCTTCTCTCTCTTCTTTGTGTGGTGGGTGCAGCCCTTCCTCACATCTGTAACTGGCGGGTCAGATGACGCATAGAGTGTCCAGACTGCATCTGTTATTAGCAGCTTTCACCTGTTGTAAGAGTTTACAAACCCTGGACTTTGGATCAATGCTCAATCCATTGTAAATTGAGAAAATTCAGGCAATGGGAGGAGAAAAAAAAAAAACAATTTCTTTCCATCTAAAGGAGAATCCATGTGTTGTTAACTGCCCTTGTTCTTGCTTTTTTTAATGCTTTAGTTTGTAAAATAAAGTAAGTGTTGACCCCTCAAAAAATAAAAAGCTAGACCTATCAATCCACCGTACTTACCAGAAATTAACTGGCCCTGAAAACTCTCACTGTCCTTATCCTGTCGAAAGGGGTCAATGTCATGAGATGGAAGAATTGTTGAAGTGGCAACTGTGACAGGGTAGAGGGCATATAGAGCCGAGTACCTGGAATAGAACATGCTCCGGGTAAAGAATTCTTCTTACAATATGGTGACCTCTTCCAGGGAAAAGACAGTCAACACCACATGCAACCCGGTAACAGCCAAGTGGCATGCAGCCAAGTGCCCTCAGTAACGAGGCTCTCTCCTAATAATGCATCTGTACATAGCTATTTCTGTTTACAATGTTTCCTTAATGCAAACCTCGCATGTATCCTGTTCAACTTCTCCATGATTTGGTGCTGGACATAGTGGCATTTGCCTATAATCTCAGCATCTGTGGGGCAGAGGCAGGAGGATTGCTGCAAGCTAAAGGCTGGCCTGGCCATCATAGTGAGTTCAAGGCTAGCCATAGCTGCATAGAAAGTTCCAAGCCAGCCAGGGCTATGTAGTAATACCACTTCTTTAAAAAAAAATAACAAAAATGAAAAGTTAGTTCCACCATTTATTCCGTGTGTTACTGTATTCTATTACTATGATGCATTATTTCAACCTTCAAATCTAAACAAAACATATACAGAATATGTCATCTTCCTCATGGGAGCCATTCTAGCACTTTCTGATGGAACTTCTTGTGATAAGGAAAGTTCTGGGCATCTGACATGCACTGGACTGAAGAGACAGTTCAGCTGTGAAAGCTGTGCTGCCTTCCAGAGGATGGAGTTCAGCCAGGCAGCTCACATCCCTCTGTAATCCCAGCTCCAGGGGATCTAACACCCACTTCTGGCACCTGCATGATGTTGTATGGGCACCTGCACACATGGCTTACACACATACACATAAAAATCTTTCATCTTATGAAATAAATCTTGGACACATGTGGCTATTGGCCCTTTGATATATGACCATTGCAACTAAGGAAACTACTCTTTATTTAATTTTTATTCATTCAGGGTTTTCTTATTATTTATTTATTGAGACATGGTCTCACTCTGTTACTTGGACTCAAACTAGCACACTCCAGAGATTCTCCAACCACAAACTCCCAAATGCTGGGGTACTAACATGTACACCAGCTCGGTCTAATTTCAATGATTGCCTGTGGCTCGTGGCTTTGTACTCATCAGCACTGGACACTTTTCTTCACCAGGCCCGCTATCCTCCATTTCTTTAACCATCGTGTGTGTGTGTGTGTGTGTGTGTGTGTGTGTGTGTGTGTGTGTGTGTGTGATTGTTGTCAAAAATAGGGGTGCCTTATTCAGAATAAATAGAGAAATTAAAGAATCCAGAGCTTGAGGAATGTCATTCATCTTGCATCTAGCCCAGGAGATTCCATGTTCATAATTGATGGGCAAATGCACTTTCCCAGCAGGATGGAGCACAGTGGGACTTTCAGTTCTTCTGTTCTTGAGACTAGACACAAGTTCCCATGAATGGAAGCTAAGAATAGCCTGTATCCTCTCTCTCTCTCTCTCTCTCTCTCTCTCTCCCTCTTTCCCTCTCTCCCTCTCTCCCTCTCCCTCCCTTCCTCCTCCTTTCTCCTTCCCCCTCTATCTCTCTTTCACCTTCTCTCTCTACCTTCCCCTCCCTCTCCCTTCCTCCCTCCACTTCTCTGTGTGTCTGTCTGTCTGTCTGTCTCTCCTATCTCTCTCTCTCTCTCTCTCTCTCTCTCTCTCTCTCTCTCTCTCGTGTGTGTGTGTGTGTGTGTGTGTGTGTGTGTGTGTGTGTGTGTCTGTTTCTCTCTGTCTGTGTCTCTGTCTCTCTCTCCCTCCCTCCTTCCCTCCCTCCCTCCCTCCTCTAGTAGAAACACATGTTGACTATTACTGACCTGACTGTCAGCTAAAGTCTCTCTTCCCTGCACACCATCCTTCTCTTGTGAACGTGTTGTATCATTTTTGTGACTACCCACATGCAGGCCTTCACATGAACTCTGAGTATCTTTTCTTTTGGGATCCCAATCATGGAACCGTCTGGGGACTTGAATTCACACCACCAGCTGAAGACAGCTGCTCATCTTGCTGGACAGCAGACAGTAGAGGTGTCTGTCTGTCTGTCTGAGGTGCTTGTTGTAGGACAAAGCTGCCCTGCTTTAAAAAGGAAGCACTCTCCTCTGAATGGATGCCCATGTTTCAGAAAACTCAGCTTGGTAGTGCAGTCAGGGCTTGGACCAGATCCCTAGCCAGCACCTTGTTGTTTCAACTCCTCTGCGAGCCCACCTGGTATGCCAATGATGTCTTCTATGACAGCACTTGGAAAACTAGCAAAGGTGAAGGACCTGGGTTCTTTAACTTTCCAATCTGCCTGTAAGATAGACTAAAAATGCATTATCAGAAAAACAGACTGAAAATGACCAAAAAAAAGTTCTATTTGTATTTTATGTGTATGAGTGTGGGAGGGAGAGCTTAGGAAGCCTTGAGTTAGTGTGTAAAGAGTAGACAAAGTCCTGAGTGGATGTGTATTGTTTGATATGAGTGCAACCACGTCAAGGACCCAACATTTCAGGCCCATGGGAATGGCAAAGCCTTACCCTGGGGTGAAGCTCAAAGGGTTGACAAAGCCTTCCTCTGATCTGAGTGCAAACACTGACCATGTGCGCCAGTACCAGTTTTTACAAATGATTGACCAATGTGTCCAAAACCTAGCACTACAGCTTCCTCCTTACAGATCTTTACAGCCAGGTCTCCCGCAGGCTTCCTACTGTGACTAGCTAACTGCTCTGCCCTGTCAGAGACAAGCTAACTCCTCTTCCTGTGCTGTACATAACAAACTTGATGAGGTTCCAGGGTGCTGTGTGATTGGTGACACTCCATCAGACTGCACACAGTTCACCTGATTCCAGCTTTTCTCCATGTGTTCTGTGTGTGTCCGTTCTTTCTTTATTCTCTTGCCATCCCTATCCATGTTTCAGGGGCCAAACCATGCAGGACACAGCATTAGTGCTTTGCCTGCACATGTAAATGTACTGCACATGTGCCTGGTGCCCTCAGAGGCCAGGAGAAGGCATTGATGGCTGTGAACTGCCATGTGAGTGCTGGGAATTGAACCCCAGTCCTCTGCAAAAGCAGCAGGTGCTTTTAACCTGGGCACCATCTCTCCAGCCCCTGACTAATACAGTTTGATTTCCAGATTGATCATGCAGGACATCACTGTTAGATATACCCAGTGAGAGAGAACCATGGGAAATCAAGAACTATAAAACCTGGTCATGTTACTTTGAAGGTTTATAGAGATTATGTAAAATTGTTATTGTACTCACTTTTTTATTGTTTTTTTAGTCCAACTCCTCACCAGTAGAAACTTGGGGTGGGGAACCAAATATTTGTTCATTTAGGCTGCCAGCCTTGTGTTACTTGATAATGCAGTGTCTTGTCTGTTTCTCATTGCTATCACAGAACACCTGACACTGAACAACTCAATGAAAAGAGCTTTGCTTAGCTCATAGTACTCAAGGCTAAAAGTCTTGAGATTGGGAGACTGAAAATATTTGAGTCCTGGATGGTCTTAAAATTACGTTTAGCAAGCCAGGCAGTGGTTGCACATGCCTTTAATCCCAGCACTCAGGAGGCAGAGGCAGGTGGATCTCTGTGAGTTCAAGGCCAGCCTGGTCTACACAGCTAGTTCCAGGGCAACCAGGCCTACACAAAGAAACGCTATCTCAAAACAAAACAATTGTTGTAGCATGATGGGAAAGTAGAAGGAGAAGTGGAATATGAGCAGAACACATATTCAAGAAGTCCCCAAGGGAGGTTCGAAGCTTTACAACACCCACTGTAGACTACCAACCCATTCCCTGGAGAAATAAGGCAATGTCTAGAGAAGGACATTAATCCATACAAGGAATCAAATTTCAAAGGTTTTGGTGAGAACAAACTGTAGCATGCAGCAGTAGATAACTAAAATATATTTTACCTAAAGGGAGGATACTGCAATAGCCAGCAATCAAAATGTGGGGACGGCCAGGTCTAGTGGCATAGTCCTGTAATCCCAGCTATTCGGGAGGCTGAGGCAGGAGAGTCACTAGTTCAAGGACACTGTGGACTAGAAAGAGAGTTCAAGTGAAACCCTGTCTCAAAATAGAAAAATGGCTAGGGATATAACTCAGTAATAGAGCAGCTGCCATGCATGAGCCCTAGTTTCAAACTCCACTACTGCAAAAATAAATACATAATAGTTAAATACAAGTCGATACACTAACTATGGGAAAGGCTTTGGAGCCAGGAGGCGAGTGAACAAAAACAGAGCAGGATAGAAAGAAGTCAAACAACTGAGCAGTAGAATTCTTGATCTTGACTTTAAGGACTCTGTCAATGAGAGCTGGCACAAAGAAAGGAAGGAAGGAGATGCTCCCAGCAGCTTGGGGAGGTGCTCCCAGCAGCTTAGGGAGTTGCTCCCAGCAGCTTGGGGAGGTTCTCTAGAAGCTGGAACATGGAAGCTCGGTGAAGCTGTCAGCTGGTGTGGTTGTGTAGAAAGTATCATATGTGCTTAGATGAATACAGTCACCTCGGGAGACTTTCAAATACAGTGGAAGGCATCACTTGGTCTCTTATTGCTTTCAGTAAAATGTGAGAAGAGAGCAGGAAAGTGAGAGGACTGGGGACGTGAGTCTCATCCCTTAGGAAGCTGGAGGTGGGATGGGCAGACATCCTTGAGAACCTAAAGAAGATTCCACCTCCACAGTCTCCCCTCCGCAGAACATTAAATTTGGTGAAGGGCTTTTAGCACCTGGATAGTCTAGGAAAATTTCCCATCAGTAGATTTTGTATTACCCTCTGAAAAGTGGGGTTTCCCTATAATATTTTGTTAAGATTGAACAAACGACAGCTGCTGTTTTGGTGACCTGGTCCCTGAGCTAACCTTCCAACAGGATGGCTGTGTTCATGGATTTACCAGTTTATTCACTAATGTTTAATCTCCATGAATTTTATTCTTGCTTCTTATCTTGCCTTTTTGTAAATAATGAGTGTTTACATTATCAGGGAATTTATGTGCAGAAGTTTTTATTTACAATTTAAGGTACGGTATGTATTTTATGATAACCACATCAGAGTCTGAAAAGAAGCAGATTTTGATGGGTATATAGAGTGCAGTTCACTTGTCATACATAAAGTCATCTTACTGTCAAAACTTGAACTTTTATTTTTAAGAACAAAACTACACAAAATTTGAAAGAATGGTATCAACAAATTCTCATATACTCTCAGTTCTTTTTTTTTTTTTTGAAGGTCTTCATTTTTTTTTAATTCTTTATGTACAAAGACTAGCATGATCTGTTTCATTGTGTAGACAGTCTTGAATAATCCATTCAAGGTTGCTTAGTCCAACTTAATGAAGCCTATGTCCTTTGCATACTGGTGGAAACATTGATGGCACATGTTCAGGCCGTATTTCCGGATCAGACTGTGGCAGTTAGAGCAGACGCAGCAAGAGCAAGAACTCTGGCCGAACTTCCACAGGTGACTCCAGTAGAGCTGCTGGTGACCCATTTCGCCTTCAGACGGCCAATGAGGAAAAAGGCCAGTTTTATGTTTTGTTTGTGTGTGTACGTGTGTATATGCATCTGAGCCATGCATGTGTGCATATGTGAACATGCATCTTTGTGGACATGTGTGTGTGTGTGTGTATATATATATATATATGAATTTATATGTATGAGTAAATGTATATATGTGCATATGCTATGCATGTGTCCATACATGAATATACATGTATATGGATGTGTGATTGTATGCATATGTTTATGCCATGAATGTGCACATATGTGTAGATACACACGTATGGATGTATGTGTACATTTGCATATTGATGTGAGTATAACATGGATGTGTATGTGTGTATATATGCCATACATGTGTGTGTATGAGTGTATATGTGTGTGGATGTTGCATGCATGAATGTGTTTATATATGTGAGAATGTTATTTCAGAGGAAGACACAAATATAATGACCTTTAGCTCCTAGATTCTCCACTGTGTGGCCCCTAAGCTCAAGAACCATCACAGTAAACCAGAAAGCAAATATTCAGCTCAGGAAATTGAATGTTGATGAAATAGCATTGTGCATAAGAATATTAAAGATGTCTAATATCGTCTTCACCCTGCATCCCTTGTCCCAATACTCTCCTTCAATGTAATATTTTCTTGAATCCAAGATTGTGTTTTTGTCCGTGTTAATCCGTACAACTGAAAGGTCAGGACGCCTTCTATGGGGCTGTGGCTCCATGTGCCCCTTCTGTGGGGCTGCGGCTCCGTGTGCCCCTTCTGTGGGGCTGCGACTCCGTGTGCCCCTTTGTCCTTTCCTTCTGCCTTGTTCTCTCTGCTGTGCTGTCTCACCACACACTGCCCTGGACCTTCCTTGTCATGAGGCATACCCTACAGGGCACATCCTCTGCCTTAAGGACCCTCCTGGGCATAAAGCCAGTTCCAAGAGGCAACCAGACTGGGGAGTCTGTCCTGTCCCTGCTGAGCTCACGGCCCCCTTAGAGATTCCAAAAAGATCCCAGAGCTTTGAGCTCAGATTCTAGAGCAAAAACCGACTTCTGGGGATAAACTCTTAGTAAGCTATTTCCTGCTCAATGAGGATAAAAAAGATCCTGTTTAAAGGATTAAAAAGCAAATTAAAACAAGATAAACCAAACAGAAACAAATGAACCTAATTGGATTTCAAATGAATAACAAAATCACACTGGAGAGAAGAAAATACTCAAATTAAAAAAAAAAAAAAATTAAAGGCAGGCATGGTAGCTCACACTTGCAACCCGAGCACTCAGAGGCTCAAGCAGGATGCCCATGAATCTGAGGCCGGGACCTAGGAGACAGCTCACAAACTTGACAAACGGAGTGTAATCCCTGTGACAGACATCGTGGGAGGAGAAAACCAGCTCCTGAGAGCTGTCCTCCAACTCCACATGTGCACGGCACCGTGGTACCGAAATTACTAGACTGTAGTTTAGATGTTAGGCCACATGTACCCACATACACATGTGTCCCTGTGACGACATACAAAATCAGTCAACTAATTATTAAAAATGTAATTTTAAAAGCCTTTTTAAAAAAAAAAAGACTTTGAGCAGCCTGGGATACACTATCAGACCCTACTTTTAAAAACGAATATGCAAATGAATTAAACCAAGGAACCAGCTGCAGTATTCCATTCTCAGGCTGAAACCAACAGGAAGGCCGAGCGTGTGACAGCATGTGCTTAGCCTGCATAAATAAGGCCTCAGGATTGATCCCTAACACCTACTTCTAACTAGACCATTTATCATGTCTGTGTGCACTGCCATGAGGCTTTCCCACATTCCTGGGTCCAAAAGCAGCCATCTGAAACAGTGTTGGAAAGAACATGGGCAGTACAGAGTGAACTTCTGACTTTTATCCTAGATGGAGGGAGGGAGGGAAGCCAGCAGAGTTTATAACTTGAAAAGATCTCGAAGCTGTAGGCTTCCAGTGCCCCGGCCTGTCTAAATGCCTTTGCACGGTGGGGGGGGGGGGGGGGGGGGGACCAGAGACTCTCACATACTGTCCTCTCCAGGGGAATTATGGGAGGGTTGTAAGCGCCTGTGCCAGGACACACAAAGGAGTGCTCAAAAAATATTGGGGGTGGGGCCGGAGAGACAACTCAGTGACTAAGAGAGCATATTGCTCTTTCAGAGGACCCACAACGTCCTCTAACTCCAACTCCAAAGAATCCAATGCCTCTGGCCTCCTTGGACAGCAAACACACGCATGCACACACGCACGCTTGTGTTTAAAAATAAATAAGTCTCTTTTTTTTTTTTTTTTAATGGAGGATCAGAGACAGTAATGACTGGGGAATGCCAAAAGACATACACCTGGAAAAATCTAGGGCAGGTGAAGCAACAACGGCAGCGTGAAGTTGTGATCCTTTGACTAAATCAGGATTCACGAGCTCATACACGTAGTACTTAATCACTTTATGTCTTAGACAAGGTGAAGTCGGTAATGAAGTAAGTCAGAGCTGCTGGGATGGCAGAAGTGTCTACAAAAGGCACGTCAGGGAGAAGACCAGGTCCCAAGCCGTGAGGATGACAGCAGTTTTTGTTCCCTAGTGTGTCCCCTGGGGAACAGGACAAAGGACCACAGAGCCTAGCGTGTTGTCTTGGGGAGGAGGCCTGACCTAGAGACCAGGGCTCACACCACAGGCTGGCCTGCCTCACTCCTGGTGCACAGGGTGCCAGGGGCCACAGCCTGTGGACAAGAAAGAAGCAAGCCCGGAGCGGGCTGCCTCTGCTCACCATGCCCGTCAGTTTTCTGATGCCGACTGACGGGTTATCACTGAGTGAATGAACAAGACCGATAATCCAGGTATAAGTAAGTGGGACCCTCTGCTCAGGGCCAACCCAAGATGGCATTCCCCTAGGGCTCGTGGTCTTCTGGCCTCGTTAGCTGTTGGCAGTATTTGCTCATGTGGTTGTAGGACTGAGGACTTCAACCAGGGCCTTCCATGGAGGCCTCAACTCCTACAGGAAGTTCTTGGTTCCTGGCCCCCTGGCCTTAGGCATTTCCCCCACATGGTTGCACTGGCCCCTCCTGACCATCTTCAGCGTATTTCTAAATATTTCACCCTCTGTTACTAAGATCATGTGAGTAGTCCAGACCCACTCAGGTAATCTCCCGACAATGACCTCAAGTCAGACAACGGGGAACTGAATCATAGGAGTAATGTCTCCAGAAGTTCATGGTCCTCCCCACAGTCACAGGACAGGCATACACCTGTGTGCACTAGGAGCCACTGTATGATTCTTCCTCCTACAACTGGGGTGTGGTGATGTTGTGTTCCCTAAAATATTGTGCACCCTAATAAACTTATCTGGGGTCAGAGAACAGAACAGCCACTAGACAGACATAGAGGCCAGAAAATGGTGGCACTCACACCTTTAATCCTAGCCTTCTGGAGGCTGAGATCCATCCGGATCTCTGTGAGTTTAAAGCCACACTTGGAAACAGCCAGTCATGGTGACTCACACCTTTAATCCCATGAAGTGAGCCTTGAATCCCAGGAAGTGATGGCAGAAAGCAGAAAGGTATGTAAGGCATGAAAACCAGGAACTGGCTGATTAAGCTTTCAGGTTTTTGAGAAGCAGTTCAGCTGAGATCTATTGGGATGAGGACTCAGAAGCTTCCAGTCTGAGGAAACGGGATCAGCTGAGGAATTGGCGAGGTGAGGTTAGCTGTGGCTTGTTCTGTCTCTCTGATCTTCCAGCATTCACCCTAATACCTGGCCCTGGGTTTGATTTTATTAATAAGACCTTTTAAGATTCGTGCTACACCGGGGTGACAGGAAGAATTTGGTCCTACTGTGGATAATCCCAGTATAGACGATCAGAGTGGCTTATACCCTAAAACTTAGGTCTGTTGTTTAAAATGTTTAAGAAAAAAATTGAAGACAACAACAGGATTTTCAGTCATTTGTCTCATGAATATAATTAAAAACTATACACTAATACATGCACAAAATAATGAATAGTGCCTGCAATGTCGATTATAAAATTCAAAACCAACTAAACACCTGTCAGGAGGGGACTGGGGAAGTAAATTATCAAGCACCACTCGTAAAGCTAGGTCTGTATTTGCTGACATGGAAAGACATTCTAGAGAACTAGTCAAATGGAAAAGTGGCTTATAGTACTATGCTACGGAGCAGCCATGTTTATTTCATTTATATTTATTTATACCTATGCATGTAAAATGCTAACGCTGGTTGAGATCTCTCTGGGCTATGACTACAGAGGTGCCTTCTCCACAGTGTTTTAACTACTTTCAACAGGCATTTGATTGTCTTCTCATTAGCATCAAATTATTACGTCCCTTGTGCTTTGAGAAAGAGCAGGGATCCCTAGAGTGTAGCCCACCAGCAGCGTCCCTTCTATCAGGTTTGAGGCTCTGGGCTCAATCCCAGCACTCCAAAAGGAAAGAGCAGTAGACCTCAGAGGAAGACATTTTCTCTTTCAGTCATTAAAATGGCAACACAACCTTTTCTCTCTCCACCTTCAACTTTTCACAGCAAGAAAAATTTTTTAAAAGAAAAAATTCTTCACACCACCTTGTCTAATAATACTAAATTGAATGTCTTTTCAGAAAAGAAAATTTGAGTTGCTTGCTCATGAGTGACAAGTCCTGAAATACATAAAATGCACAGAGCTTTGGGACACGTGGAATAAGGTGACTAGAGCGAGAAAACATAATACGCATTTCTAGAACAATATGGCAATAATCGCAGGCTAAACCAGCATCATTCATGTACTACAAACGTATTACTTGCACATCAGCTTCTGATTCATTTACTTTCAAAATTTGCTTATTCCTTCTGTTAAAACATTGCTGAAACCATCAGCCAGTTCATCTTTAAGAAAATGCGTGCTGGCTCCCGTGTCAGACTGATTCCCCCATGTGTCATTACGGTTATGTTATTCTACACCCAACAGCTAATACTCGGAAATAATAACAGATTTCAGCCTTGCTGGAGTATTAGCTTCCAACATGTGGCTGTCTTTGCATGGTAAGAATTAATACAACCACCAGGAGCCTCTCATTCGTTTGCCTCCCAAGTTCTCATGCGCAGGCTTATGTGTCTGTCAATCAGCTGTATTTCATCCAAATAATTCCACACTGTAGTCATATTTTAGAAATGCTAACTTGAAAAAAAAAACAAAAAAAAAATGCATGCTCTTCATGGCTGCTGTAAGCAACAGGAAGTGAAAATTCAGGCAAGCAGCAGGGATCCTTCAGGAAGCTCCTCATGGGAAGCCCAGACATTGCAGCTGCTGCCTGCCCTGGAACTCATTCACTGAAGGTCATTGTGTAAATCACTTCTCTCAGAAAAAAATCTGTGTCCTCGCTTCCTCCTGGTAGAAGGGCTGCTCTCAACTCCACCAAGATGATACAGCACTTCGTTGCAGGTGCACAGTCCACAGGCCATCCCTGACAATGGCATGTACCATTCAGCCAGGTTGTAAAGTAGCAACAGACCCGGACACTATCTGTGCCCACCCAGGCCACTATTCTGCTCAGTGGTCAGGTGGTGTCCCAGCTTACATTTGGTTTCATATACAGTGCCTGCTGATAAGGTGGAGAACAGTGGGACATTCTGCCTGGTTTTCTCTCTCTCTCTCTCTCTCTCTCTCTCTCTCTCTCTCTCTCTCTCTCGGAATGGGAGGTGGGGTGGGGTGGGTCAGAAGTTGACATCAGGTGTCTTAGTTAATTGCTGTCACTGAACGCGGAACTTACCCTGTTTGGCTAGCTCCTGACTCTGTCTCCCAGTGCTGGGATTATAGGCACACACCACCATGCCCAGCTTTTTACATGGGTGCTGGAGATCTGAATTCAGGTCCTCATTTTCACTTAACCGATTGATCCATGTCCCCAGCCCTACCACCTGGTACTGCTGAGGTATCTTGTCCCATTTCCATATGCCCCATTGTTATAACATGACAAGTTTTGGGTGTGTGTCCATGATTGAAACAAGCACCATTTTCACCCGAAATATATGAGTTCCGACCTGGCAATGGATTTGTCTGCACATGGATAAAAGAGCCAAAGATTCAGAGATGATGTTCACCCCCAGAACATATGGCCTTGAGGCTTAAGTCCTCCTTACAAAGCGCCAGGCCTTCAGCAAGAGGATAGTGAACTTCCAGCCGGTTTGAGAAACAATTTGGAAGGCAAATATAAGCTGGGATACCACCTGACCCCCGAGTAGAGCAGAGCCCAGAACACACACACCTGGGTGGCACAGACGGTGTCTGGGGCTGTCGTTACTTTACAACCGAGCTGAATGGTACACGCCATTGTTAGGGATGGCCTATGGACTACTGCAGCCACAAGAAAGTACTTCATCATCTTGGTGGAGTCAAGAGCAGCAACGAACGTTTGAAAGTAAAGCTGTTTGGGTGAAACGGTATCCTGCGAAACACACTGCAGCTCCCAATATCACTACAACCAGTGAATACCTGGTGGAAAGATGGAGGGACAAAGTGTGTTTCTTTCTTTTGTTATTATTATTTTTTTATTTTTTTTTGTGGGGGGCTACAAGGGTGGAGGGTAGACAGGGAAGGACTGGGAAATGAGTGGGACAGGGGTGCATGATGTGAAATTCCCAAAGAATCGATTTAAATTGTGTTAGGAAAGAAAAGTCTAAGTCACGACATCAGAGAGCAGCATTTGAGCAGGAGATCCATAAACTCAGAGTGAGCAGATCAAATGGATCTCAATTCACATGCTGTCACTCAGCTCCTGGCAGGGTCACTTCTGCTGTCTCTTGGGATTTCTCTTATGTGCTTCATGTCCCACCTGCTTAGTCCTCAGTATCACTTTACAGATTCCCTGTTTTCAGATAAGCTTCTCTCTCAGGTCCTTGGCTGTTTCTCATACCATGGGACCTCCCTTTCAAATCTTTTTCTTTTTCTTTCTTTCTTTCTTTCTTTCTTTTTTTTTCTTTTCTTTTCTTTTTTTATTAAGATTTTTTGAGACAGAGTTTCTCTGTGTTTTTTTGGTGCCTATCCTGGATCTCACTTTGTAGACCAGGCTGGCCTCGAACTCACAGAGATCCACCTGGCTCTGCCTTCCGAGTGCTGGGTAAAGGCATGTGCCACCACCACCTGGCTCCCTTTCAAATTGGACATGACCCAGCCCTCCTCTTGTCTCATCTGAGTGTAAATTCCCTCCTCTATCTCATGATCGAAGGATCCCTATAGGCAGAGTTTTCTCTACCACTAACCAACTCCCAAATAACCACACAGAGACTTTTCATTCATTATAAAAGCTCAGCCATAGCTTAGGCTTCTTACTAACTAGCTCTTACAACTTAAATTAACCCATTTCTTTTCATCTACATTCTTCCACACAGCTTGGTTACCTTTATTCTGTATTGCTCCCGCTGCTTCCTTTGTGACTCATAGCGTTCCCCTCTTGACTCCACCCTTCTTATTCTCAGCATTCTCTCTGCCCCCAAAATCCTGCCTAGCTATTGGCCATTTAGCTTTTTATTCAACCAATCACAGTGACATATCTTCACACAGTATAAAGGAATATTCCACAATAAATCCTAACCACACACACACACACACACACACACACACACACACACACACACACGCACACGTGCACGCGCACACATACACACGTACATTCTTGTTCTTGTAAGAAAATTCAGAGCAATGACTTGCTAACACTGATAAAAGATCACCTTGCAAAAATGTAGTGTATTGTGGGCCAGAGCCAAGATGAGCAGAAAGCAGAGAGCAGTCAGCCTTCCTCTTCTGCAGATGCTTGTGGTTCCCAAGGGCTGGTCTAGGAGAGGGACTGGTGGCTGTGCAAGGGAGTTCTTTCAAAGGCTGTGAAGGGACTTTGGAATTCTGCAAGGTTTGCTGGTTCACCTCTTTGAAGATCTCTGTATTCCAGAAGTGCATGGCTAACAAGCAGTTGGTAAACCCAAATACTCAATACTGTTGGTATGTGTGAAAGTGCTAAGCAAAAAAATCTTTAACCCTGTAGCTCTTCTGGGAAAGTTATAAATAAGTACTCTCCTAGGGGTTCAGAAATTGGAACTTTCCATGTACTTTTCTAGTACAGTAAGCACTGTAGTAAAAATTTGGGAACAACTTAATGTCTATTATCAGGAGTTAAGAAATTTTATAAACCAGGCATGGTGGCACACACCTTTAATCCTAGCACTCAGGAGGCAGGGGCAGGTGGATCTCTGCAAGTTCAAGGCCAGCACAGTCTACATAGTGATTTCCAAGACCATCAGGGCTATATATATAGACCTCATCTCAAAAAATAAAGAAAGAAAGATTAAAATTAGAAAGGAAGAAAGAAACTGTATGATGCATTGAGGGGAAGAACGGGAGAAAGAGAAGCAGGACAAGAAGTAGGAAGGTGCAACACACAAAGATCTTCACAACACACTGATAAATGGAAGAAAACACTTGACAGTTCAGTGGTACAAGGGCTTAGATTCAATGCCAAGAAAGAGAGAGAGGAAGAATAAGAAAAAGAGAAAAGAAGGAAGGAGGGAGGGGGAGAGGGAAGGAAGAGTATCATACATTATGTGTGCTATAATTCTATCATATGTAGATAATAAATTACATATTCAATATATATGAACATACGGACATTATATGTGTTTAACTGTAGTTCCAATGTTACCCAAGTGGGATTTTACACAAAGAAGAAAGTCATCTCTCTTCAAAACACTTTGTTTCCACCTGTTGGAGGGAAAGGCAAAGATCAGCAGTTCTCAACCTGTGGGTCACGACCCCTTTGGGGGTGGAACTACCCTTTTACATAGGTCACATATCAGATACTCTTCCTTCCCTCTCTCCCTCCCGCCTTCCTTCCTTTCTCTTTTTCGTTTCTTCCTCTCTCTCTTTCTTGGCATTGAATCTAAGCCCTTGCTCATGTGCCACTGAACTGTCAAATGTTTTCTTCCATTTACATTATGATTCTCACCAGTAGCAAAATGACAGTTATGAAGTAGCAACGAAAATAATGTTATGGTTGGGGTCACCACAACATGCGGAACTGTATTCAAGGGTCGCAGCATTAGGAAGGTTGGGAACCACTGACATAGATGGACAAGTCTGAAAATATCTGAACAGAAAAATTCATTTCCTCCAAAGACTGTTTGGGAAGAGACGTCCTAAGTATGATCAGCTCTAGCAGGACTCTAACTAGTGGAGCTAAACTAATCAGAAGTCCAGCCAATCATGGCACACCATCTCTAAGAGGACAGCAAAGGATCTGCCATCAAGCCGTACTTCCCCTACCCCTTAGGAACATCCCAAGCTTCGCCCTGATGTCAGGACACTGCGGTCACCATGTCCTTCTTGTCTATAGAACCTGAAGTCACTGCAGAAATGACAAGATGCCGGCTCTGCCTTTCCTACCTCCTCCTCCTCCTGTCCCTTCCTTTCCTCTTCCTCTTCTTTACCTTCTTCCTTTTTTGTCTGATAGACAGGGCCTCACTATGTAGCCCAGGCTGGTCTTGAACTTAGACTCAACATCCTCCCACCTCCTAGGATCACAGATGTACACCCAGTTCCTACACTACTTCTTTAAAATGTTCTATTTTCTTTAGTATGTTTAGTATGTTTAGTATGTTTAGTAGTTTCTATTTTCTTTAGTATGTAATTGGACAGATACATCCTAGTAGTACTTGTAATAAATTGAAACAAAATTACTATATTCAAAACTAGTATATTAACTCTAAATTAAATTTCAAACATTGGCACCACCAAACTACATTTCTTTAGCACTTACAGTAATATTAATAAAATGATATGTTATAAATTACATATATAATTATGTATAATTTTATTAGTTTCATTACATTTCTTCATTTTCACCTGTGTGTATTTGGGTGCCTGCACCATGATGCACATGTTGAGGTCAGAGGACAACTTTTGGGAGTCAGTTCTCTCCTTCTACCATGTGGGCCCTGGGCATTGAATTCAGATGGTCAGGCTCTGTGGCAAGCATCTTTACTTGACCTGTCTCAAGGGCCTGGAAATTCATATTTTTACTCTTAAAAACATCAGCTAGGGGCTGTCGCACCTGACAGTCTAAGCTCAACTACTATAACCCACATAAGAAAATAACTGAGTCCAAAAAGTTGTTCCCTGACTGCCACACATATATCATGACATGTATGCACACATGAACACACACACACACACATACACACTAGCATTAGCCGGGCGTTGGTGGTGCACGCCTTTAATCCCAGCACTAGGGAGGCAGAGCCAGGCGGATCTCTGTGAGTTCGAGGCCAGCCTGGGCTTCCAAGTGAGTTCCAGGAAAAGGCGCAAAGCTTCACAGAGAAACCCTGTCTCGAAAAACCAATAAAAAAAAATTAAACATTAAAAAAAAAAAAAAACTGGTTCATACTCATGAACTTCAGAAGCTGCAAGGCTGGCATTTAATTTTTATTTATTTGTGTTTTGTTTTTGAGATGGGCTCTCTTTAAATTGTCCAGGCTGGCTGTCAACTAGGAGTCCTCCCACCTCAATCTCCTGAGTAGCTGGGATTCACAGTTACTGACAATAAATAGATTTTAAAAGACTCTATTCAAATTAGGCATAGATGCCAATAACCAATCCTAAGACTTGGGATGTAGAGGCAGGAAGATCAGGAGTTCAAGGCCAGCCTCTCTTGAGGCCAGTCTGCAAAAGTAAGGGGCAGAGGAGGAAGGAAGGAAAGAAGGAGGGAAGAAAGGAAGGAAAGAAGGAAGGAAGGAAGGAAGGAAGGAAGGAAGGAAGGAAGGAAGGAA
>CABHPP010143192.1:42534-53865 GCA_902168425.1 Peromyscus attwateri
GAAGGAAGGAAGGAAGGAAGGAAGGAAGGAAGGAAGGAAGGAAGGAAGGAAGGAAGGAAGAGGAGATGAAGAAAGAAAAGGGGGATGGGCAGGAAAGAAGGAAAAAAAGAAAAAAGAGATGAGGAAAGAAAAGAAAGGGCTGGGAGTATAGTTCAGTTGGTAGTATACTTGGCTAGCATGCACAAGGGCCTGGGTTCAATTCCCAGCACTGCACAGTGCAGGCACAGTGGTTCATGCCGATATTCCTAGCACTTAGGAGCTGGAAGCAGGATTAGCATCCTTCAAGCAGCCCCCAAATGAGTTTCCTTTCCTTCCAGCATCACCTGAAGGAGGGGACTGAGTCTTATTCCCTTCTTGCTCATACTTTTTAATATAAGCACTCAAAACTCATTCATTACCACACCCTATCCCCTCTCCCCCAAAAAAGACACCCACCAGGGAAAAGGGAAGGTGGACACATTTCAAGTATGATGAGCATCCTCAAAAGCTTAATATAGAAAGAGTCATCTAACGCCATTCTTATAAGTAAAAGAAACTGTCCTGTTCAGTTAAGGACCAGAACATGAGTCTATCAGTAGTGATGCTGCATTTACTAAACCAGTGGCTTTCTTGACCTTTCCAGCACACCGTGTGAACCACTTTTGGGATTCTAAGTACAGGAGTTCTAGATAATGGTGTATCTCATGTTCTCATTGTACATAGGAATCATCTGTTCTTGCCGCAAGGGCCTGTGGGAAGTCAGTGACTGTCACAAGACTGCTTTCATGTAAAAACCATGGCCCTGCACCTAAACGACCTCTTGATTCCACAGACTTGGGCCAAGAGAAGAGGTGTGTTCAGCATCTGGCTGCAAACAGCTCCAGGCCCTGACAATGGAGTGGTATTTCCCCCAGGATGGAAACACGTGCTCTGGAGAATAAACAAACCTCTGAATGCTATCTGTAACAGCTCCATCTGCTGGTTCCCAGATAATGTTACAGATCTGACAGGTGGCCATCGATCATATTGATCCAATAATAAACACTGCATTATAATGGAAGTTCTGTCGTTCTTCTTCTCAACTCAGCCAGAACTGTGCCTGGGCCAGACACCAGCCAGCATACACAAACAGTGACTGGGGATGCCAAAATAGAAAAGAAGGGCTGCTTTGGGGGACAATCTAGGTAAATATAGAACTCTCCAGAATAAATGGCACCATAAATGGACAGTAAGGCTCCTTCTGTCCCTCTTTGTGTACTTCGACAATAGAGCTTCCTATTCTGCCCCTCAGGTTCTCCTCCCACGAGATGAGAGGAACTGACACTTGTAACTCAGGTCCTAGTCATGTTAAGAGGATTACTGTAATGAGGCTTCGCTTGGTATGCCGTGAGAGCCTGAAAGCCACGAGCCTGTAAAGATGAAGACAGAAGCATTATAATTACATCTCAATATTCACTGGAAGTTATTAATAAGCCTAAAATCTTCCATTAATTCAGCGAGAATTATGTATCAGAGACACACAGTTATGTATTGAAATATCAAAGGGAGGGGTGCCAAAGAGAAGACACATTAAGAGCAGTGTGGCAGGGCTCTAACAGGACAAGAACACAGCTGCTTCCTCAGAGGGAGCACAGTTCCAGGGAACTCTGTCATTTCTCCAAACTGTTGGGATACATATATCCATTTTCCTAATGGAACTTGTACGAATCAGCTGCCTGTCACTTTAACTGATACCCAAGAAAATGTTCTTACAGAGAGAAAACTTTTAGAAGTATCCAAGCATGGTCACACAGACAGACTCATTGCTTGGCAGGGTGCTGGAGGGCCACATCAGAAATTCATGGAGGGCAGCTGCTCGCAAAGGAAGAAAAAGAAGAAGCTGGGTTCCCACAATCCCCTTCCAGGGCACACTCCAATGGCCTGAAGACCTCTCCTTAGGCCCCACTTCTTCTTTTCTTCTCTCTCCCTCTTCTGTTTCAGTTGGTCATCATGTTATTATTATTTTGTTCAGCACATAAAAAGGAGTTTTGTTGTAATGTTTTCATATATATATCATTACACTTTGTTCTTATTTACTCCTCACTTCCTTCCCATCCCACCTCTCCCCCTCTCATTAGTCCCCATCCCCCTCCCAATCAACCCCCTCCTGCTTTCGTAACACACATATTCCATATCCGTACCCACTCTTGTTCCCCACCTCTCCCTTTAGGCTTCTTCTTCCCCTCTTGAAGTCCCATTTTTAACTTTCAGGTGGGGGAGGGCAGGCAGAAGTCAACATCAGGAGTCTTCACATATGAGAAAAAAATATGCAATTTCTTGTCTTTCTGAACTTGGCCTTTTGCTTGACACAATGATTTCTGGTTCCATCCATCTTCCTGCAAATGTCAGAACTTCACTCTTCTCTACAAATGAATGAAAATCCATTGTGTACTCCACATTGTCTTTATCCATCCATCTCTTGTTGGGGATTTAGGCTGTAATCAGACCGTGTAAGTATCTCTGTGGGATACTGAAGTCAAACATACCAGGAGTGACAGCTCCACTCTTAGGGTTTTGAAGAACTGCCGTATTGGTTCCCATAGTTCAAGCCCCAGTTTCTGAGGAATCTGCTTCTCAGTTGTGCCACTATAGGGAACAAGTCTTCCACCCCTGAACATCTGGGGGACACTGACGACAATCCAAACCAAGTCAGGCCTGGTAGTGGGTGTCTGTAATCCCAGCGCTTGGGAGGCTGAATAAGAGGATGGTGAATGCAAGACCAACCTAGACTACAAAATGAGATCCTGCCTCAAAAAGACACAAACAACTAAAATCCACCCAAACAATAGCAAGATTGCTATTCAAATTCTTCCATCTACTTAAAAGTTGTAGCTTTCTAAATGCATATGAAATACTGCCCAGCCAAACCCAAAGCCTTTACACTCAGAGGCCAGCACTGATATTGGACTAAATATGACATTACCAGGACATGACTCTGGATCTTTGACCCTCCACTCCCTCAACACTCTTTTTTTGTTGTTGTTGTTTTTGTCTGTTTGTTTGGTTTTTCGAGAAAGGGTTTCTCTGTAGTTTTGGTGCCTGCCCTGGATCTCACTCTGTAGACCAGGCTGGCCTTGAACTCATAGAGATCTACCTGGCTCTGCCTCCCGAGCGCTGGGATTAAAGGTATTCGCCAACGTTGCCTGGCAATGTGTAGCCCAGACTGACCGCAAACTCATGATCCTCCTGCCTCCGCCTCCTTCAGCAAATCCTACCGGTGTGTGCCACCACAACCGGCTCCTCAACACTCTCATTCCATCCAAAGCATTTTGGGTTGAACTGTGGCCCCTAGAAAGAGATGTGCTGGAGTTCCTATCCCTGGTCTTTGGGATGTGACCTTCTTTGGAGATGTGTTTATAAAGGTAAACAAGTAGACAGGTGGTCCCTGGGATGTTAGCAAATCAAGTATAATTGCTATCTTCATTCTTTAAAACATCAGAGCTGGATTGAAGTTCAGAGCTAGAGCACTTGGCTAGCATGCATAAGAGTCTGAGTTTGATCATCAGCATCACAATTCCAGGGTCTGGGGATGTAGACATCACAGATATACACAATGGGAAGAGACATGGGAAGAATGGAATCATTGCTAACTAAGGATGGAATCCTGAAGCAGATTCTTCCCCTCCCACATTTAGAAGGAACCAACCCACTAACATGTGGGGTTTGGACTTCTGGCCTTGAGACTATAAATCATTGTTTAAACAACTCAGCTTTCGGTACTTGTTATTCAGCTCTAGCAAACTCATACACCAAGTAAACACAAAGCCTAAGTAAAAATAACTTCTGAAGCTAATGACTGGGCTTCTTTCTCAAGAAATAAGACCAGAGTCACTGCAACTCCTCTATGACAGGCCAAATGTCAGCCTGTTTCTTCTTATGCAATGTCCTCACCATATTAACACTTCATATAGGATGCCAGTCATGTGGCTCAGTGGTAGAGCGTGCAGGCAGTCACAGTATCAACACCCAGCACTGCAATAAAGAAAAAACAGTCCAAACAATTTGAAGTCTTAAACTCAACAAGATTTACAAATTTGTCTGATGATATCTAAATTGACAAGAGACCGGGGTGGTGGAGGAAACCTTTCCTTCATTGCCATGTCCTTTATCAAATTCACTTCCAGGATGCTTCCCATTGAAATTGAAAACTGTCAAAGAGTCACCGAGATTTATGATGAGGTTTCTTTCCCCAACAGCAACATCAGCACCAGCTACAATTTGACAACCATGATCTAGATGACAATTTTGTGATTGGGCCCAAATGTAATTTTTTTTCTCCCTCTGATGCTGTAATTGCTCAGACCTTATCATTTCCTTTATTGTGATATCAGCCATGATACTCCCCCCCAAAAAAATGATCACTCAAAGAGCTAAACTCACTAGGGTCAGATAAATATAACTTCTCCAAGAAAACCCTAGGGGGCTCAAAAACTAACTTGTAATTCAGCCAATGGATTGCCCATCACCTGTGGGAAGCTCTCTGGATGAAGTACAATGAAGTCTAATTTTCTGCCTCTCACTCCTAACATGTAAAAGGATCAGAGACTGTAAACAGACAATTATTACAGGACACGCCAATTGCACTTGCTCTCCATGCCTTTCTGTGTTTTCTTTCCAATGATGCAAGTGTGGCCAGATGCCTTCTAAAGAAACATAGGCAGCTTGGGACTGTCTGATTTGTAAATGCCAAGCAATATGCCATCCTTTGGTAAGGTCTCACCTGGTAAGGAGCAATCCCCACCCCAACTCCCACCCCACAGCCAAAAGAAGGATAAAGGACAGAGGAGTGAACAGAACATCACCTGCGATTCATGAAGTAAGGTAAGCAGTGAACCTGGAAGGAACTCACTGTTGTAAGAGACAACATCTAACTACACTCAGCCTAGAGCACCTAACTTTGGGTCTCAGCCCCACTCCTGCCTTGTGACCTCTTGTCTGTAAGAGAACTATGTCATCCAGACAGAAACCTCTGACCACAAACCAAAGAATAAGGCTGGCCTTTAATTCTCAATATTGAGTATTCAATACTTCTGGGGCTAGGGGGTGTAGCTCAGTGGCAGAGTTCATGTACATGAACTTAGCATGTACATGGTTCTTGGTTACAATACTCCTGCAAACCAAGGGCACTGAAAACGATGTGGCATTCCATTTGAAACTTCTTATCTTCTACTCTCTGTATCTTTTTACTGGAAAACAGTAAAATATCTCATGGAACAATCCTTTCTTTAGTCCTGAATGCTGGCAGTTGAGACAGTGTCCCTCACTGCCTTCAACAGAATGGACTGAAGAGAAATAAAACTACAGGAGAAATCATAACTAAAAGAAACAGAAGATGGTCATGGGGGTGGCGCGTGGCTTTAATCCCAGCACTCAGGAGCTAGGGGTGGGCAGATCTCTGTGAGTTTGGGGCCAACCTGGTCTACAAAGCAAGTTCCAGGACAGGCTCCAAAGCTACACAGAGAAACCCTGTCTCAACACACACACACACACACACACACACACACACACACACACACAAAGATGGATGAGCTTGGCATGGTGGCACAGGCATGTGATACCAGCATAAAGGAGGTTGATCAGTAGTAGTTCAAGGCCAACCTAGGCTACATAGAGCGATTGCCTAAGGGGGTAGGGTGGAAGATGGAAGTGAGAGATAGAGGATAGGGAGAGGTAAAGGAACAGGAATGAAGTCAGAAAAGCAGACATGTGGAAAGAAGGACCAATCCAATTGAGAGTATGAACTCTGAAAACTACAGCATGAAAGCAGTTGGTAAACATAGGAAACATCTACACAGAGGCACACACTGAACCAATACCAGGGGCTTATTCACTCAGTCAAATTACTCTGCAGTCACTAATTCACATGAGCTGACCCGGCAGCCAGTCATAGATAGAATTGATTTGCCTCCTTATGAGAAACTACGGTACCCTTGAGGTGTCCTTACTTCACATGCGGAGCATGCTTGTGTTCATGCCCCGAGATCTGACACTCACTTGTGGCTGTACAGAGGTGGACAGCAAGGAAAATACAACAGGAAAAGCAGTCTGACAAGGCCAGAATATAGAGTGCTCTACTAGATGCTCTGGATTCTCCAAAGTCAGTGACAAGAGGAAGGCTAGGAGGAAGAATAGAGGACAAAGGAATAATTTGATGCATTTAAAAGGAATAAAGACATTAGCAAAGCTTTCAGGACTGGGATATAGCTCAGTGGTACAGAGCAGAGTACTTGCCTGGTATCACAAGGTCCTATGTCTAATACCTAGCAACAATTTAAAACAAAAACTCAAATACAGGGACTAAAGCTGCAGTTCTGCAGCAGATGCTGTGTTTAGCATGTGTGAGGTCCTGGGTTCAAGGCTCAGCACCAGCAAAACCTCCAGTATGGTACATGATCCTGGAATAAGTCCTACATCTGAAAAGGCTAAACCGTTATAAAAAAAAAATAGATTGTGTCTTCAGTAAAACTTAACAACTGTAAACAAGGAACAATTTTCAGACACTGTTATGGCATTAATACTGTTGGTGTTCTGAAGCGTGGTGACACTATTGTGGTTCTCTTGACGGAGATCTATTCTTGGGAAGTACCTGCTGACACAACCAGTGAGGAGATATCCGGATGCCTGCAACTCTAATGCTGAATAGTTCAGCAAAAATAAGGTTCATTTAGGATAGTATGTGTATATGGCAAATCGTTAACAAAGGTCGATTCCAGGGGGAAGGTAGACAGGTGTGCATCAACTCCCTGTGTACTTGAAAGCATTTGGAATACGCAAACTAGGGAGGCTAAGATAGGAGGATTAAAAATTTGGGGCCATCCTGGGCCACATTGTAAAACTTTGTTTCAAAAATAGTGGAAAGAAAGGCGGGAAGATGGAAAACTATGCTCAGAATCACTTGTGTTCCCCAATTTCTCTTCCACTCCTCCCATATTCTAGCCCAGATGAAGAAGAGAGACATTGATCTTTTAAGCAGTTTTGGTTAAGATAAAAACTCATGCACCACACAATCCATCTGTGTTGTGTGTACCAGTTCAATGCGCTGTGGTGTATTGCAGCATTGGGTACCCATTACCAAAGTCCATTTTATGGATTTTTCTTTTTTTTTTTCCTTTCTTTTTTTTTTTTTTTTTTTTTTCTCCCCCACTATTCCCCATACCCTTCAGTCTCTTCTCCAAATCCAGTTCCCACTAACTTAGCTCCACCTCTGAATGCACTCAATTTTTACTTTTTGAAGACTTGGCACATGCCGCCAACTCTTTCACCAAACAACCCGTGTTGTGCTGCATTTCCCCCCTCTGTTTCTCTGTAGGAAGTAAGTGGGAGCTGGAAGCCTGCTTGGCCTCTGGAGCCTAGGAGCCTCCAAAGAAGACTCCTGCTTTCTGCTTTCTGACTCTGCTAAGAGATGTGTGGGAGCAAAAGAAGCAGGTGTGCCCTCGAAGAAAGTGCTTCTGGGTTCCATGTTGGAAGAGCACAGCCTATGCTTTTGCTACCTAAGGGCCCTTCCAGGGTTGTCTTCAACTTATTCTCCGGTTGAGCATTCTCGACATTTGTAGGTACATCACTTTCTGACTCCTGTTGTGTGTGCATACTGGCCTTGTCTGTCTGTCTCAGATCTCACCTCCACAAAAAGCCCCTCTGGACAATATTCACGATGCTCACACAAAAAATGGTTCCTTGACGAGACTGACAGTGTTTCGACCCAATTGCCTGGGAAATTCTCAGTGAGAGAACTGTGGTATAACTATTGGACTGGCTGGTTTGTTCTGTGGGGTTTCTTTCTTTCTGAGACAGAGTCTTGCCATGTGGCCCAGGGTGGACTTGAAGAAGTTGGAAATGCAAGCACACACCACCGTACTTAGAGGCACAGTTGTCTTTTTTTTTTTTTTTCTTTACATCCAAAGATATTTTGGTTCAATTCAAAACACACAATATTTTGGCTCAGTTCAAAATACAGTGGAGTACTTTATTCAGGGGACTCTTTTTGTAAATTCTGTGAACTGCTTCCTCCTAGAGAAAAACCATATGAGGCCTCAGAGCTAATGAAACTTTGGGAAACTTTGCGGAGAAAGACTTCCAATATGAAAATTCTGTAAAGTTCAAGTCCTTGGATCAGACAAGAACATTTCCAGAATAATAACAGCATTAAAAAGATTGTGACTCGGCACACACCTTTAATCACAGCAATCGGGAGGCAGAGGCAGGTAGATCTCTGAGTTCCAGGACAACCAGAACTACACAAAGAAATGCTGTCTCAAAAAACAAACAAAACAAAACAAAAACAAACAAAAAACAACAACGAAGTTTGGGACTTAGAATCCGGTGACTCCTGTGTAGGTCTGAGGTGCTTGGTGAGGCCAGGTTTTGCAATGGGTTTCTGAAGAAGCACAGAGAACCCTTGGGAGGATGCAGCTAAGCAGAGGCATTTCATCTGCAGCTTACTCTCGCTGCATCTTCTCTGTAGCGACTTTGTATTAACAATTACTTGGGTGAAGCTTCCATACATTTGCTATTTCTAAAGCAATAGGGGAGGAGGACAATGGGGATGAGATGGGGCCTGATTGGTGAACTCTGTGCTTCCTATCTTTCAGCCTGACTTCACCGAGCCCAACAAATACTGACCTTCTAAGTTCCCATGTACATCTTAGAACAGCCTCACAGCTGTCTATGACACCAGCAGGAGAAACCCACAAGGGTCTTATCACAGCACACATCCATCCCCACGAGGCAACCAACTTAAAGGCCTGCCATCAACTCCCCTTGTCTAGTGTTGGACATGCAGCAGAAAGTTCACCCAAAGAAACAATTCATCACAAACTCCAGAGTCTATATGCTTGAAGGTGATCTAAAACCAAAGATTCTATATTTCAGTTTTTAAACATAAGTAATGACTCAAAAGCCAAGAAGACTGATTATATCTCAGTGATATAGGGCTGGCCTAGCTTGCATAAGACCTGGGTTCAACCCTCAAAAATGATTTTTTAAAATTAAGCACAGTAGTGGTTTTCTAACATCAACCATCTCTGAAGTCCTGGGGGTAGATTTAGATTCTCTACAGTATCTAGAGATTTCTGGATACTCATGCTAAGGCCCGAGAGTGCTAAGCCAGAGAGGTATTGTCCATGTTCTGCTCCAGGTGGGTTTTCTAGCTCCCTTGTGACCTGTTGAATGGGTTCTCCCCCATCCCCCACACCCTCACATTCATTCTCTCTTTCACTCCCACCCCCTTCAATAGCATCATTTTCCACCCTTAACAGCCACCTAAGGACAGTTATCCAGGGAACACAATGCCGGGGTAACTTGTAATAGTGAAGTCGGATGCTTATGTTTTTCCCTGCAGTAGGGTAACATTTCTCATCTCTTATTTTCTGTGGCCAGAAGGAAGATGCCATTCAGGGAACCCCAGGTGTTTTGAAGATGAAAAGGAAGGTAGGAGGCCTGGCTCAGTGCTTATTAACCACAGAGAGAGCTGGGTTCACTTCAAGAAAGAATCAAATAATGGCCAGGAGAGACAATGACTCTTAATGAATTCATGTGAGGTGACCAGTTTGGGGACATGCAGTCTGCAGACTGCCTTCTGAAGCAAGGAGAAAAGCAAGACAATTGTTTTCTATTAAAGTACAATACACCCTTGCCTTTCCTGAAGCACACGGAATTGGCTGGGTTTCCCATCCCCAACGGCTGCCAGCTTGGCTTCTCTAGGAGGGTCTTGGCGGCCTTTACTTTAAATGCAGCCTGGACTTGAGACACTGGAGTCCATGAGAAAGGAGTAATCTCAGTGTTCCCTCCAGGTGAGCTTCAGTTTCCCAGGCTTCCTGCCCTGACTGCCACCCCCGAGTCAACCTCTCCCTCGGGGATCAAAGACCCTCTATTCTTATTCCACCTAGATGGGAGTAAAACCGGAAGCTCAGCTTTCAAATTGCAGCTTTCGTGGTGGGTCAGACTTAAGTGTCATGGACTTTCTGAAAAAGAAAACAGCCTCCCAGACTTGAGAGATGGGGGGTGGGGGGCAAGAACGAGGAAAAAGAAGGGGGAGTCAAAGGAGGGTTGAGATTGACGATTGACTAATCCTGGACAGGTGGCACCTTGGCACAAATATCCTGAAATCACTTTCTTCCTGGGCTGCAGAGAGCTGAATACCTTTCCCAGAAAGACTTCAACTCTTCAATCTGGGCTGGGGAGTGCACCAGGGGAGGAGCCTGGAGCGGAGGGCCAGAGGTCTGTGACCTCCTACGAAGTGCTATCTGCCTTGGACCCGCGTATCTAGTGTAAACGCGGTTTCACACATAAATAACGTGCCACATCTGGCCCTTTGGTTTTATGGCGTCTTAGCGACCAAGCAATTTATAGATGGCGACCTTGTTAACCAGCAGCCAGGGCTGGCCAGGAGCTTCACCACGCCAGGCACTGATGGGCACAGAGGAGGGGCGAGTGCAAGGAGAAAGTGTGGGCCGGAGTCTCCAGCTCAGAAGGACGCAGCCACCGAAGAATCCCACCTCGGATTGGGGGGAAAGGGGCCACCGCAGGGTGGAAGGTGGAAGCCCCCTCCCTCCCAGGCCCGCCATGTGGCAGCTGAAAGAGCCATCGAAGCCCAAGTGTGTTTGCGCTCATACCCAATTTATTACCGCTGAACATATGGCCAATATTTTGACTCACGTCAGTCGGTCTAGGAAAACAAACAGAGCGCTGCGCGGGGGAGCGGCCCCTTCGCTGAGGTTGCGGCGGCCGCGGGCCCGGAGCGGGCGGGTGAGCGCGGCTGGAGCCCTAGCCCAGAGCCGGGAGGAGGGCGCTCGCCCACAGCCCGCGATTCCAGGCTCCCCAGCGACAGGCCGGGAGTGCCCGGGGCCGGGATCGCACGCTTGCCGAGTCGGGACCGCGCCTCCGCCGCGCCCCAGGTGAGCCTCCTGCTCGCTCGCGTCCCGCATGCATGCTCGGGGGGCGCTGGGAGTCGCGGTCTAGCGGCCACTGGGCGACAGACGAGGCCTGGCGCCCCCTCCCACTGCTAGAATCGACTGTCTGTTCTTCCTGGCTGACTGGTGCTGGAGTCTCTGCTACCGCCCGGGACGCGACCACATCCCGGGCAGGGACCTCGCTGAGCTTCTGGGACCAAGCTGGTCTGTGTTCGGGTTGGGGTTCCCCTAACAACCCGGCGACCCACCCCTCCATCTCTGGACTCGCGGCGTGGTTCTGTCCCAGAGTCACGAAGTCAGGAAGCAGCAGGTGGGCAGACCCAGGCATCTTGAGTCCTCCCAGGACTTGGCTGGTCACCGGGGGGAAGGAGGCTTTCGGGAAGGGCCAGCCTCCTCCTCCTCCTCC
>CABHPP010143193.1:9039-25496 GCA_902168425.1 Peromyscus attwateri
TACAAGAGCAAGGGCAAAGTTCTTTGTCATCAATTGATCTCTTGTTTAGACTTACAAAACAGGGGTGTTTGTGGCTCATTTTCTTTGAATGCACCCCTCAAATGATTCTTATCATTCTTGTCTAAATTTCTCCAAGTGGCCACTGGGTACCGAGTGTCCCCAGGGGAATTATGCTGTGTAACGACAGATGAAATAAAGTACAAGGGGAAGGAGCAGGGATTCTGATAGAGGGCAAAAATAATGAGAAGATCCTTTCAGCAATACAGGAATGACTGAGTTCCTAGAAACTGAGCAAGGCACGTTTATCATTAATAAGATCCAGTGAGCTCTCTATCTCTGGACATAAATCAGATGAAGTGGTTCCCAAGGACACACAGACAAGACTGAGGAAAATCCTAACAAGGTGTTGAGAGGTGACAAGGCAGACTTTACCCAGAGGACCTGACCAAAATGGCTGGATCAGTCAGCTCTTAGTTCTGACTGACAGACACATCTTTCATGTCTGTCCTGTTTTTAGAACCTTCATCTTACAGTGTTGAGGAGAAAGTGGTAAGAGAATACAGAAATCAGAGCGAAGCAGGCTTCCACCATGGGAGAGAATTTCTGGTCAGGAAAAGCTTATGGGCAACTGCAGGAGTGCTAGGACCTTCTGATAAAGGGCAGAGGAGCATTTACCCTTCTTCCCTCCCTCCCTCCCTTCCTCCCTCCCTTCCTCCCTCCCTTCCTTTCTTCCTCCCATGCATTTCCTTTTCTTTCTCTTTTTAAGCACAAGGTAGAATGAATGACAGAATCAATGTGTTACTGACTATTGAAATTATGAAAGGAATAATTTTGTTTGGGATAGAAATTGCTGGTGTTTCTTATTTGTGAACCCAAATGGAGATAACTGTTGTTATTGATTAATTTCAGCTGATTTATCTATGGTATGATTTAAGGGTTACTTGCATTAAACGATTAGGCATGAGGATGACATGTATAAAATGTAGCTGAATTTCTAAGTGGTCTTGTTAAATAAAAAACACGGAGCCAAATATAGGGGTGAAAGCCTTAGAGATCAGGGAAATAGTGAGAGCCACCAACTACCTTACCTCACCAGCTCTGCAGCTTCCAAAATACCACGACTTCCTGTCTACCCAGGCTTTTATTGCCTTGCTGTTCTGCCCTCTCATTGGCTCTTAGCCCAGCTACCTCACTTCCTTGTCATTGCCTGTCTGTACAGACCTCCAGGTCTCTATGGTTGGTACTGGGATTAAAGACGTGTGTCACCATGCTTAGCTCTGTTCCTTAGTATGGCCTTGAACACACTGAGACCCTGCCTGCCAAGTGATTGGATTCAGGGCATGTGCTACCACTGCCTGACTTTTGTGTTTACTTAAAACAGCTTGCTATTTCCTTTGATCTCCAGGCAAACTTTATTTATTAACATACAAATAAAATATCACCACATTTCAGCACAAATAAAACATCATCACAATAAAATCCCCTAATAATGATAATAAATGTGGTGGTATAATATCGATATGATCTTGTCCCCATTTTCAAGGGTTTTCGGTTGAAAAGAAGAATAGTCATATAAAATGTAGAAAGCGTCCATCTCTTAGACAGACTGTAAGACACTGTACATTCCAATGTTTAAAATTACATTTACTGCTATTTATAATAAATACTCTTTAAAAAAACCACACCATGGAAATGTTTCCCAAATCTTATTTTCTAAAAGATTTCTATCAGGAACATGGTGGGATTTTATCGGGTGTTCTTTCTCCATCTCTTGATATAATCATATGATATTCTACTTTAATAAATGTCTCAGTATTGGTCTTTTCTTTCTTCCTGATATGAAACACACTTCTTTCATAGATCTTTATTAGACTCCTGAAATAGTCTTATAACATTTTATTTAGTACATTGGCATATTCATTCATAGCCGCTGTCTATGTTTCACTAGGCCAAATTAACTATAGCTAGAGATCCACTTAGAGAGGAAATAAGGACTTCCTTGCCCCAGAAACTTTCAGTGGAGACTTTCTTTAATCAGCTAGTCCTATTGCCGTTTTGGATGAAAATGTTTCTAGTTTTTTTTTTTTTTTTTCTCACCAGTTCGATCCATCCAATAACCTCACATAAACGCACATTGTACTGGATGCTTCTATCCAGAGCTGCTGTGGCCCTGGGGGTGGGGGTGGGGCAGCCACTGCACTGGGCAGAACACCCCTAGCTCCTTCTGTTTCCTGTTGTGTTGCTGTAAGAATCGTCTAGATTTCCTGCCTTCCCCTGAATCCTGTCAGTAAATTTTGTTTTTCCAGTTCTCGATGCGTTCAGTTTGCCTTTTAAGCTTACCAGCCCAGTGGCTGCTTTGCCACTTAAAATTTTAAAAGATTTATCGATGTGTGTGTTTCCTTATAATAGTTTATGATTTTATATTTTCCCTTTTTATTCCATGATAAAGAGGCAATGCAGAAACCACTACTAAAAGAATGAATTGTTACAATAATAGCTAATTTCTGTCAGAAATGTGTCTATGTTTATTTGTACTTTCAATTTATTCTGTGCTTTTCTTTTAAAAAAAAAAACCCTCAAGTAACTCTATGAGGTATAGCTAAAGAGAAATGGCAATTTTTAAATAGCTGGTATATTGGAGTCTGCCTATTTGTATCTTACAATTATTTCTTCTTCTGAGAAAGGTTTTTATTCTTTAATTAATATCCACAATATATAAAGAACTCAGGATAGTCAAGAAAACAAAGGACCCAATTAAAAAATGGTCGATGGATTTGAATGAAGAATTCTCAAAACAGGGAATAAAAATGGATAAGAAATATTTCAAAAAGTGTTCATCATCCTTAGAAATTTTGGAAAAGCAAATTAAGACAACTTTGAGGTTTCACCTCACCCCAGCCAGAATGGCTAAGCTCGAGAGAGCACCTAATAATAAATGCTGGAGAAGCTGTGGAAAAGGGGGCTCTCACTCTCTACTAGAGAGGCTGTAGGGAAAGGGGGCCCTCATTCTCTACTAGAGAGGCTATAGGAAAAGGGGGCTCTCATTCTCTATTGGTGGGCTTGCAAACTGGAGCAGCCACTCTGGAAATCAGTGTGAAGAATTCTCAAGAACTTAAAAATAAATTTACCATACGGCCCAGCTATACTAGTACTTGACATATGCCCCAAAGACTCGACACTCTACTCTCCAGATACTTGCCCAGTCATGTTCGTTGCTGCTCTATCCACAATAGCTAGAAAATGGAAACAACCCAAATGCCCTTTAACTGATGATGGGAAATTGAAAAGTGATACATATGCACTATGGAATACTATTCAGCTGTAAAGAAAAACGACATCATGGAATTTGCAGGTACAGGGCTGGAACTAGAAAATATCTACCCTGTGACCCAGAAAGACAAATGCTGCTTGTTTTCTCTTACCTGCGATTCTTAGACCCCAATCTTCAGATGTAAGTATATAACCTGGAGTAACTGCAGAGACCAGGGAAGCAAAAAGGGAACATGGTGAGGGGGAAGGAGCTCTAGAGAGGGGAATACAGGTCACAGGTGCTATGAAGGGGGAAATGGAAAAGTTGGGGGGTTAACTGGGGATGGGGAGCACAGGTAATACAGAGGAAAGGGAAAGGGATTAATAACACCAAGAACATTTGAAAGGGCCATAGGGCATCATATTATTTTATGTTTATGTAAAAATAACATAATGTATATGTGTATATATATATATATACAAATATGTATAGTTTAAATGAATCTTAACCACGAGGGTGGTAATTCTCTCCCCCAGAGCCATAAACTACCCAACAATACAACCATACCCAGGCATGAGCAACCACTTTATAAGCTGTTAGTCAAAGGAGTCAAAGACATTCCCAAAACAATACGGGCTGTTACCACTGCCGTTGGTTGCTTCCCAGCATTTGAAGGTAAAGTTCCCCATTGCTGCAGACACTACACACTTCAGACACAGGAGTTGGACAAACTGGGCTAGAACTGACCTGGAAAGTCTGCCCTGAGGACTAGCTCTTATAGTACTGGAAAATGCTATGCAAGCTGCCAAGGGAGGAAAGCAGTCCATTGTCCTTCCCAGCTGTGATATTTGAGAACCACAACGATGACCACCATGGAAAGATAGACCCAAAGGTGAAGTAGTGGCATGTATATCCTGACAGTAACCTGCAGCTGTCTAATTGGACTCAAGGCCTGCTCACTAGGAGGGAATTCATGCCTGCTGCTGTAAATGCAGCCAACTACCCATGGCTGGTGAGGCCGTACAGCCTGGAGGAGAACCTACTACTGCTACTTCCCTAAAACAGTATTGTATCTCCCTGCATTCTAAAACCTTATCCTCACACCCACAGGTAAGTATAGCTCTCACTCCTCATTAAATAAGTTACATTTTTGCACAAGAAGAAGATGATTACAGAAGCAACAAACTGGCCTAAAATTGCAGAAAACACACACACAAGTAACATTGTACAGTCTGAGCAGATTGTATTTAGGAGTGAGTGAGTGAGTGAGTGTGTGTGTGTGTGTGTGTGTGTGTGTGTGTGTATGTGTATGTGTGTATTATAATTGTTGTAACATATGTACATATGTATATATACATATGTACATATGTTACAACATTTAATTATAAAGTAGGCTGTGAGTTTGAAAACGAGCAAAGAGGGGTTTATGGAAAGGTTTGGAGATGTCTTAGTTAAGGTTTCTATTGCTGTGAAGAGACACCAGACCAAGGCAATTCATATAAAGGAAAACATTTAATTGGCTTACAGGTTCAGAGGTTTAGTCCATTATCATTGTGGTGGGAAGCATGGTGGCACACAGGCAGACATGGTGCTGGAGAAGCAGCAGAAAGTTCTACATCTGAATCTGCAGGCAGCAGGAAGAGAGAGGGAGCCATTGAGCCTGGCTTGAGCTTCTGAAACCTCAAAGCCCATCCCCAATGACACACTCCCTCCAATTAGGCCACACCTACTCCAACAAGGCCACTTGTCTTAATTCTTTCAAATAATGCCATTCCCTATGAGCCTATAGGGGTCATTTTCATTCAAATTACCACAGGAGGGAAGAAAGCTCAGGGGGAAATGATGTAATTATAATTTCAAAAAAAGAAAAGAAAAAAATTTGAATGCTGAGAATGACTGGCTGTGGGTTTCCCAGACCCAGTTGATACATCTATGCACAACTGCTATCTCTAAGGCTCAGGGAGCCCTGTGGAAGAGGGGGCAGAAAGACCGTAAGAGCCAGAGGACCAGGATGTCTGCCACAAGATTGTGTCTTCTCTATACAACAGGGAAACTGAACCCACAGAATCTCAACAATATGGCTACCTAAACAAGACCAGCAAAGGGACAACACTAATTGACATGACAACATGGATGGGAGCAATCTCACAAGACCCTATGACTAGATGAAGAGCTGTGGGCAATTAATGGCTGCAGAGAGAGGGAGAATCAATCTTCCCCAGGGATGAGCTTCCTGAGTGGTTATCCAAACCCATGAACACATATATATGAGCAACACTAAATGGACTCAGCATGATGCTTTTATATTTTTATATGATATATACATGTAACAATTCAAGAGAAAAGGATTATGAGAGAGAGAAAGCTGGAAAGTGGAAAGAGGACTTAGAGAGAGGGAGAGAAACAATGGGGGGAACATAGGATATGGTAATAAGGAATTGAAAATGATCAAAGTATGCAACAGACATGTATGAAATGTCATAATGAGACCCACTAGTCTGTACAATTAATAAATGCTAATAAAAATTAGAAAAACACTAAACATAGTTTATGTATTCATAGCAAAATAAAAAACAAGAAAGGAAATTTTCCATCAGTCCATAAGTCATTATGTCTTATTAATGTCATTATAGGAGCTGTTCCTTTGTGACTTCATTTAATCCTAATCACCTCCAAATATCATTAACAAATAAATCCGAGGATTAAATTCCCAGCATATAAACTTTGGGGGAACATATTAAAACCATAGTAGTCTGTGTCTAGACAGATTTGGACATCTATCAATTTAACCATATGTTAAACTGGAAATTGCTCACTGCATAAATATTTCAATTTGTCCAAGCTTAAGCCAGACTTAAGTTGAAAAAGTGGGTCATCCAGATTTAATGCACACTGGCCACTCGTAATATGAAGATAAAAAATGAAACTCTTAGGGTACATGACAAACTATATCAAGTATAAATATACAAAGGAACCATAAAGGTCAGCCAGCTATCAGGGTATCCTATGTTCAAGAGTGGGAATCTTGTCTATTGAATCATAAATTCTACACAGACAGAAGGAATTCAGGACAAAAATACCACAAGACTTTTAAACATGACCAAGATGATGACTCTATGTTGCTTGTGCGGTGTGTTTTTCATCAGGTCCTGCCTAGCCTGCTGGAGGCATCCAAGATGGAGGGCATGTGGACAGAAGCCTCTTGCTTAGACAAGAACATCCTCACTCAGAGCCTGCAGCCTGGGGGCTGTATTAGTGACTTTTCTCCTTGTTGATACAAAAATGCCTGACAGAAGCAACATAAGAAAGGAAGGTCACAGTTCAAGGTTACAGTCCATTGTGATGAGGAAGCCAGGATGGCTTCCTGGTCATGAACTGAGATGGCAGGTCACATAGCATCTGCAGTTAAGAGGCAGAAAGAGATGAAACACAGAGTGCAACTTGATTTCTCCTTTCTGTTCAGCTCAGGACTCCAGGCTATGGAATGGTGCCTTCCACATTTAAGGTGGATCTTCCCACCTCGATGAACTGAATCTAGAAATTCCCTCAAAGTCATTCCTAGAGTTTTGTTTTCATAGTGATTCTACAGCCTAATCACGGGGTGAGTAGCTTGTATTTGATTCTGGGCTCTGCCACCTGCTGGCTGTGTGACAGGAACAGGCTCTTGTAGCCTGCTTGCTTTTCTGCTCTGTAATTTGGAGATAGCAATAGTGGCTATGGAACAAGGTTAATACAAGAATTAAAGGACCAAAAATAGAATCCACGAAATACTAGTTGTTCATTAACTAAGATATGATAGCCTCTGGAAGCATGTGGGAGACAGAGGGAGAGAGCTACTGTGTTCTGTTGTTGAACAGACTGTTCGGGGCTTTGCTTCATTCCACAAGCAAAGAACTATCTTTGGTGCTAAAATAAGGATCCTATTTGATATGATGAAGACATGACGTGACCACTGCTCTCAAATGGCCCTTAATGGGAGGCCATCTTGTGTGAGATTAGAAACTTGATTAAGGGATTTTAGGTCTTTGCGCTCCTCTTAGAAGCTTTCCTTTAAGATTTGGAAACCCAGAGCAATTCATGATACATTTTGCCAAGGGTATCAGCTACAGATGTAACAGCAGCTTCAGGAGAGAAAATTAGAATGAAGCACACATCTCCTCAGCCTTTCATCACAGTTACAAGAGAGAACAAAATGTTAGCATCATAAACAGAATGATGACTCATGATAGCACAGCCTCAAAATTTGTATTGAAAAAACAAATACTAGGCATAAGAAATCACATACTAGCTTCGGTGTGACGTAAGATCATGTCTTTATTCTGGTCTTTGATTAAACTGTGCGTCATTCCATATTTGTGCTAACTCCACTCCTTTCTGGGGGCATTCCAGCAGGTTTTTATTATTATTATTATTCTTTATTCCCCCTTTTCCCTTCCCATTTGAGAATAAAATGTTCTTTAACCAGGGGAAGAAAAATTCAAAAAACAAAACCAACAAACCTGTTTAAGTGAGTCACACCCTAAGAAGTACTCGTGGGCAGCTCATAATAAAATAAAAGCATTACTACTGCTAAAGCATCAGAATATTTTTTAAAAAGCAGGACACACTTTGTATTCTGTGGTAATTACTATGTGTTCTTAAAACAGTGGTTGAAAAAAAACAAAACTTGTACAGCTTATTCCCGACCTGCTGACTCACCTGAATTTGGTGCTTCTAGATAGTGCTAAATCCCCTTTTCTGAAAGAGAACGCCCCAAATTAAGGTGGTCTAGTCATGCCCCTCATACGTTCTACATCACCCCAGTTATTGTCACCTAGCTACAAAGGTCTCACGTCTAGTTCTTTTTATTCCTCTGATTCAGAGATGAAGTTTGGGATGATGGATCCACAGGTAGCTCCTGTCTCAGGAAAAATCAAAGGGTCAAGCTCAAAGTCTTTGCTTAGGGACTCCTCCTGGCTCAATTAAGACACCCTGAAAAGCTCTGAGGGATATGTTACAAAGGAGACCATTGCATTCGCTTCTGACCTTTCCGGCTGACATCAAATGGAAGTGTCGGTTGCCAAGGGATAAAGGTAACTCATCAGCCACACAGAAGAGCTTCTGCGCCTGGGTAACACACATTTCCATCCATGAACATTCTAGAACCCTTAGAGAAATGAGAGTAGGAGAAGATGTGTGAGTAATGAAGCATTCCTCAGTAATTGTGGGTGTTCTCAACACAATGTATAGTTAGTTATATTGGTTTGGGAAATACAGGAATTAGCAACCTATGGCCCCGGGACACAGGTAGCTTGTGTTTGTTTTTGTAAATTATTGTTGGGACGTACCATGCATGGAATAGGAAGCACAAATTACCATTTGATCCTTTACCAAAAACACTTGCTGATCTCTGGATTAGTTCATGTTTTCATAACCTTTCTCAAAAGCTTCCCAAGTTTCTTTATGGCTGCACACATGATTTGTCCTGAGGGAAGAGGCCAGCGTGTAGCTACAGCTGGCTGAGGAACTCCTCCACAGTTTTACACTCGGCACTGCCTGCTTACCCATCCGAGCGAGGTTTCTCCTTCCTTCATGACTTTCTAGACTCTAGAGAGAAAGCTATTTTTTTGCAGCAATTATTTTAAGTGCTTGTGTTTCCTGTGTGTTGCTAAAATTTGTATTACCAGGATCTAATCTGATTAGATCTTGTAAGCAAATGAATTAAATTGGACAAAATCTTTCAGTGTCCCCAAAGCAGAAAGACTGGGTGAAGTGTGCAAAGAAGCAAGGGTGGGAAAGCATCCTCCCTCACAGCACCTTAAATTAAGAATAACAATAGCCAATAACCAGTTAATTAATGATGGCTTAACACAGTCTGAGAAAGAACAGGAAGTGGAAGCCTGTGGCATGACTTGATCAGACAGCACAGTCAGTAACAACGAAATGTATTTTAAAAAGACAGGGTTGAGTTTTTGGCCAGACAGACATGTTGGGTCTAATACCAGCACTGGGGAACTAGAGACGAAGTTCAAGACTAGTCTGGATAAAAGAAGGCTAGGGAAGAATCTCAGTGGTAGAGCCCTGAGTTTAATTTCCAGTAGCTTGCCTCTTCAGGATTTGTTTTTAATTTTGTTTTGAAGTTTTCTTTGAAAAAACACAACCTGCTATTACACAACCTGGCATTATTTAGGTGTTGAGAGTTTGTAGCTCATCAAGAAATTGTTCTAGTCGTTGTTCAGTAGCCCTGTATCACAGTTTATATATTTCTCAGAGAAGAGAGAGTTGGGTTGTGTGTTGGGTGTTTTTGCTATGACAAAATGCCAGAGATAAACAGGTTAAAAGGAAGGAAGGTTTATTTTTAGTTCACTGTGTCAGAAATTCCAGACCATGGTTGCTTGACTTTGTTACTCTGGGTCTGTGATGAGGTTGAACATTATGGTCAAGGGTGGAGCAAAACTGAGTACTTCCTGGTAGCTGGGAAAAGGAAAAGGGCCAGCGGTCCCATGCATTCATCAAGGCACACGCCCAATGAAATACATCTCTAGCTAGGTCCTTTTAGAGTTCCAGCAGTGCCTGGTTTTACAATCAGTGGGGGAATGACATCTTCAACACAGGGGCTTTAGGGCATTAAGATTCATGGCATGAAAGTTGTATTTATGGGAGCTGTTGAATGAAGGCTTCATTTCTCCAGGGTAAACATTCAGGACTGAGTCCTATTGCAAGGTAATGGTTAGTATATACGACACTGCCAAACTACTTTCTAGAATGGCTGTACTGTCTACATATCAAGGAATACAGGACACATATCTCAATGTAATAAAGGCAATATACAGCAAGCTCACAGCCCAAATCAAGCATATGGAGAAAAACTCCAAGCATTTCCATTCTAACCAGGAATAGGACAAGTTTTCTGCTTTCCCTCTCCTGTTCAGTACAGTATTTAAAGTCTTAGCTAGAGCAATAAGACAAGTGAAGGAGATCAAAGAGATACAAACAGAAAACGAAGAAGTCAGAGTTTCATTATTTGCAGATGATAATTCTACAGGTAAAAGATCCTAAGGTCTCCACCAGAAAACTCCTACAGCTGCTAAACACGTTCAGCAAGGTAGCAGGATACAGAATTAGCCCACAAGAATCAGTAGCCTTCCTATATATTGAGAAAGAAATCAGGGAAGTGGTACCATGCATAATAGCCTTTAAAATATCTTGGAATGGAAGGCAATATCATGAAATGGAAAGAAATATCTTGAAATCTAAAGAAATGGAAGACTTATACAATACAAACTTTCAAGGCACTGAAAAAAAAATAAGACAATAACAAAGATGGAAAGACCTTCCAAGCTTATGGATTGGTAGGATTAATATTGTGAAAATAGACAGTTTAACAGAAGCAATCTACATATTCAAATTACAATGCAAGTCTTCACACAATATGAAAAAAATAATCTTAGATTATATGTAAATATAAAAGACTCCAGGATAGCCAAAATAATCCCTAACAGTTGAATAACTGCTGGAGGTATCACCACCCCAGATTTCAAGTTAGACTGTAGAGCCCTAGTAATCAAAGTAGTATGGTACTGACATCAAAATAGACACTACTGCAATTGAGGACCCACCTAATTTTTGACAAAGAGGCCAACAATACACGTCAGAGAAAAGACAACATTGTCAGTATTTGTTTTTTAATTTTAGATTTTTTGATCGATATGGGTGAAGTGGCATCTCACAATAATTTTCATAGTGTTGAACATATTTCTATGCACTTATTTTAATACCGTTTGTTTGGTTAATTGATTATACAAACATTTCACCCATTTAAAAACTAGTTGTTTGTTGTATAGATGAGTTGGAGGCTTCTTTGAGGTTTTTTTGTTGTTGTCATTTTTAAGATGTCAGATATATGACTTGCAAATATTTCTTCCCAGTTTACGGCTGGCCTTCATCTCGCTACAATCTTTGAAAGGTTTTGTAGCTTGATGAAATCTCATCATTTGTGGGTTCCCCCTCAAATTGTACCTCTACTGTCATAGCTAAGAATTCTTTGCTTAACTTCACATCATGAAGACTTTCTTTGTTTTCTTCAAAAGTTTGTATTTTTATATGTAGATCCAGATTTCATACTGAATTAAATTTTGTATAAGGTATAAAGCTTGAGTTTTATTTTTGCATATAGATTCCAATTGTCCCATTGCTGACCAGATAATTTCCCACTAAATATCCACTCTGCCTTTGTAAAGGAATTATCAATCAATCATGTTTGTGTAGATTTCTCTTGTATTCCCTATTTTATTCAGTTCTCTTTCTAGATCTCTTCATCAGTAGCATACTGCTTTGGTTATTATAGCTTCATGAATTATTAAATCACCTCCAGCTTTTCTGCTCTTTCGAAATTGTCTGGACTACTTTAGTTCCTTTGTTTTCCCCTGTATACTTATATTTCCATTTCCTTATTACGACCTGTGTGTGCGCGTGAGTGTAGATGCACCTGTTCCACGGCACATGTGTGTGTGGGGATCAGAAGACAACATACGGGAGTTGGTTTTTTTCTCTCTTTCCATCTCTTGATTCTGATGCCCTGTGTGCTCCAGGCTTGCTGAAGGGAAGCCTCCCAGTGGGTTAGCTGTCTCCTGTCTCCACCTTCCATCTTCCAGTGGGACAGCTGAGATTCTAGATTTGAGCCACCACATCTGGCTTTTTGCCAGACTCTGAGGCTGGAACTCAGCTTAAGATTACCTGGCAAGTGCTTCTGATCCATCTTGCAGGCCCACTGTAAAGTTTAGAATCCATTTGTGCTGTATGTATGCACAAAAACCCTGTGGGATTTTGGTTGGAAATGCATTTGAATTGACACTTTTATTATGCCGAACCTTCTAATCTAAGAACACAGTGTCTCCGTGTATTTTGAGCTGACTTCTTTCAGCAGATATTTTGTTATATTTATGTCTGAGTATTTCACTCTTCAGGAGCTATTTTTCTTTAAAAAACTGTTTCAGTTTCCAACTGTTCATGGTGAGCATGTAGGAATGATTGATTTTGTTGTGTTAATGACATTTCTCAAGTCATTACAAAATGCACCTATTAGTTCTGGGTGCTTTTTGTTGATCACTTTGGATTTCCTTCATGGACAGTTTTGCCTCTTACAGATCAGGACAATTGTGTTCCTACTCTGCTGGTCTTTATTGTACTGAGCAGGAAGGATGGAAGTGGTGTTTTTCTGTTGTGCTGGATCTAAAGCATTGTCTTTCACTAATAAGTATGATGTCAGCTAGCGTCTTAGGGTTTTGTTGTTTAGCAGATGATTTTTAACATATTAAGAGAGTTTTCATCTATTCCTAGTATGATGGAAGGCTTTCTTTATTTCTTAAATCATGAAATGATATGTATTAAATATTTTTTTCCTGCATCTACTGAGATAGCATATAGTGTCTGGGCTTAGATAGTTAGCACAGTAGATACATTCATTTTTCACAATGGCCCTTGGCCATAATTTAATTGTTAATATTTTGGTTTCATTTAGCTTGATTTCTGAGACAGAGCCCTATACAAGACAGGATGGCAATAAACTTACTTTGCAGCCCAGGCTGGATTTGAACTCATGATTAATTGGCCTCATTCTCCCTAGTGCTGGAATTACTGAATGCACCACCACATCTAACTTTATTGGTTGATAATTTATATATGATTTTTGTGTTGATGTTTAGGAGTCAATGACTGTGGTGATTTGAATGAAAATGGCCCCCATAGGCCCATAGGGAGGGGCATTATTGGAGGTGTGGCCTTGTTGGGGTAGGTGTGACCTTGTGTCACAGGGGGTGGGCTTTGAGGTTTCAGAAGCTCAAACCTGGCCCAGTGGCTCACTTGATCTCCCTGCTGCTTGCCAATCCAGATGTTGAGATCCAACTCTCAACTACCTCTCCAGCACCATGTCTGCTTGTGTGACATCATGCTTCCCACTGCGACAATAATGGACTAAACCTCTGAACTGTAAGCCACCCCCAACTGAATGTTTCCTTACAAGAGTTGCCATGGTTCTGGCATCTATTCATAGCAATAAAACCCTGACAAAGTCAGTAACTTAAAATAATTTCCTGTCATCTTTGTCTAGCACTGGTCCAATAAGCAGGTAGGTCCATGAATGGATTTGGGGAGGACTTCCTGCTCTTCTATTTTGCAGAAAAGGCTGTAACACTGATGATATTTTTTTCTTCCATTATACCAGAAAACTCTCTGAGTCACATCTTTTCAGCTACAAATTCATTTTTTAACCAAGTGGTGAGCCTATCTAGAATATCAGGTTTTTCTTTTGTGAGTACTGGTGGCTGGTGGTTGTAGGCAGAAGTTTCTGTCCTGTTCTGTCCAGCCATTCAGTTCTAAATAAACACACAGAGGCTTATATTAATTATAAACTGTTTAGCCTATTGCTCAGGTTTATAACTAACTAGCTCTTATGCTTAAATTAACCCATAATTCTTGTCTATGCTTAGCCATGTGGCTTGGTACCTTTCCTCAGGCCAGCATTCTCACCTCACTTCCTCTGCATCATCTGGCTCATGACTACAACTACATCTCTGCCCTTCCTCTTCCCAGTATTCTCCTAGTCTGGCCACTCCTCCTACACTTCCTACCTGACTACTGGCCAATCAGCATTTTATTAAACCGATAGGAATGACAAATCTTTACAGTGTACAAGATCATTATCCCACAGCAGTTCCCCTTTTTTTCTTTTCAAAACAAAAACCCTGAATCTAATCTCCTTTGTTTAACTTTTTTCCTAACCATTATCCACAATAATTATTAACCAACATTCTAAACAAAGACAAACATTCATAATCCATTTTTGGGGGGAGTGTAGGCATAGTTTTCTTGGCTCCTTCCTGCTGATTGAGGGTGCCGGTAATCTTATGAGGACTCAAAGAAAATTTAGAATTATGGTAAGTCCTGACTGGAGTAGTCTGTGAGGCTGGATCATCTCAGCCAGCAGCCTTGAAGCCTTTCTGGATACAGAACTCAGAAGAAACTGCAACAGAGGTACTCTGAAACATTGGATCATCTGGGCCATCTGTTAGACAGAAAAGGGAAAGTGCTGAGGGATGGTCTTTCTGTATGCTGTGAATATGTGTTGGTACCATTGGTTAATAAAGAAGCTGCTACAGCTTATGGCAAGACAGAATAGAGCCAGGTGGGGAATCCAAGCAAAGAGACAAGGAGTAGAAAGGCAGAGTCAGGGGAGATGTTGAGCACTGCTGGGGAGCAAGATGTAATGGAACACAAGTAATGTCATGAAGCCACATGGTAAAACATAGATTAATAGAAATGGGTTAATTTAAGATGAAAGAGCTAGCTAGCAAGAAGCCTGATCTCATAGACCAAATAGTTTGTAATTAATATTAAGCCCCTGAGTGGTTATTTTATAAGCTGCTGCGGGCCAGGCAGGACACAAGAAAACTTCTGGCTACAGATAGTACCTGGCTACTGGTGAGCTTCATGCTGTTGAGTTAATGTACAATTACTCGTCCACTGCATTCATTAAGGTAGGGTCTAAGTGACATACTCCTCCAGTCCCAAGAGTGATAATTTGTCTTTCCCCCATCTTTTCCTGTTTGGTTTTGCTGAGCTTTTGTCTATGTTATTAATCATTTTGATGATGAGTAAAAACAATTTTTTCCTCTCTAGTGTTTTTCTCTTTTCAATACCTTATCTCATTTTTATTATTTCTCTCTTATGCTTTTGGTTCAGTTTCTTAAAGGAGAAATTTAAAATGTTTGCTTGAAGTCCTCCCTGTCTTTTAGCACAACTCTTTAATGCTACCACTATCCCTCAAAGGCAGCTTTCGAGGCATATCAAATTTTATTTTAATTTTTTCAGTGCTAGGGATGGAATTTGGGACTTGGCATTTGTCAGATAATCTGCCTATCACTGAGCTATATTTTCAGTCCTTGAATATTAAAATATTGGATTTAAATTGTTTTCAGAACAATATGTTTTTTTTCAAAATTTTGAGGTTTCTTATCTGATCCATGGCCTGTATGACACTGATATTTAGGTTGTTCTTTATTCTCAGATAACGTATCTTCTATAATATTAAAAATTTAAATGTGTTTAGCTTATGTTTGAAACCTAGTATATACATTATATCATATGCATCTACAAAGAATGGGTACAATGTATTTTTTTAAAAAAGGACTTATTTTTTTAAAAATTTAATTATGTATATGTTTGTATGTCCATATGAGCTCAGGTGCCCAGGGAAGCCTCGAAGAAGGTGTTGGATACTCTGGAATTTGAGTTACAAATGGTTGTAAGCTGCTTGACATGGGTACTGGGACCCAAACTTGGGTCTTCTGTAAGAACAGCATGTGCTCTTAGCTCTGAGTCATCTTTTCAGCCCCCGGGTCCTCTACTTTTATTGAATAAAGTGTTTTACAGATTTGAATTACGCCTACTTAGTTGTTAGTATTGCTCAGTTCTCTGTTCTTTCTGATTGCTCTATGGAACATGGGGAGAAGTTGAGGTTGCCTTGTGTAATTATGCGTTTGTTTATTCCTCTTTTTTTCTTTTCTGCCAGTTCTTGCTCCTGTGGTTTTGAAGCTCTGTTGTTGGTTCACTCTTGTTCAGGATTGTTTTTCCTTCTTGGTGCATTGATGCTTTTATTATTATGTGGCAATCCTGTTTTTCACTGTATTTTCTTTTAATAAGTGTTTAAATGATGCACCTTTTTCTATTCTTTTGCTTTTAGCTTGCCTGCAGTTTTCCATTTGAAATCGTTTCCAACAGTCTTTGTCTTTCCGTTTGTGTGTGTTGACTATGTGTGCTGAATGGCCCATGCATCTGAATTTAGGCTTACATTTTACAGTTTGCTAGTTTCCTTTTACTTCCTTATTGTATATTTTCTTTACTACCATCCTTTGTGTTTTATGAGCTTCTAGAGTTCTATCTTATCTATTGTATGTCTCACTATATCTTTAATTATAGTTTATGTATCACTTGCTCAAGCTTTTGGAAGTATTTAACCAGGCTATTCAGACACAATATTTTACCACTTGCACTAGAATAAAGGAAGCTTACTACTCTAATAGATGCTTTTATTTCATAAGTTTTGCTCCAGTTGTCTGAGATAGTATATCAGTATTCACTGGAAAATTATCAGACAATGTGATTATTTTGTTTTCATTTTGCAAATGTATTTTTTGTTATATTCATTCATTTATTTGTGTGTGTGTGTGTG
>CABHPP010143194.1:0-22268 GCA_902168425.1 Peromyscus attwateri
GTGTGTGTGTGTGTGTGTGTGTGTGTGTGTGTGTGTGCACAAATAAAAATAGAATCAGTTTACAAAGGAAAGAAAGAAGCTGTGTCTTGCCAATGAACATCTGGCAAGACACCTATGGTACAGAACAGCAAGAGAAGGGAACAAAAGAAACCGGAAAGACAAGCAATAATGAGGCTGTATTATGGTGATATTTTATTTGTGCTGAAATGTGATTTTTATTTGTATGTTAATAAATAAAGTTGCCTGGGGGTCAGAGCTAATAGCAAGCCATAGCAGAAGTCTGGCAGTCATAGCACATGCCCTTAATCCTGATCACATGACAGGCAGATCTCTATGTGTTCAAGGACACAGCCAGCATGGAGACACATGCCTTTAATCTCAATACCAACCCTAGAGACCTGGAGGTCTGTATAGACAGGCAGACAAGGAGGTCATGTGGTTGGGTTTACAACCAATGAGAAGGCAGAATAGAAAGTCAATAAAAAGACAGATACACAGGAAGTAGGCCTCTTTCAGAGAGGAAGGATGGCAGCGGCATCAAAGGGTAAGAAGACGATTAGTTTTAGTCTCAGCTCTTAGCTACTGCTCTGACCTCTTGGGCTTTTAACTCTGCATTTGGCTCTGTGTTTCTTATTTAATAAGACCGTTAAATCTACACTGTATATACATGGGCAATATGATTGTCATGTAGAAATGCTTGAAAGTCAGCTTCCAGAAAGCAAGCAAGTCCAGCGCCACTGTAGGGTACAAGTTAATATTCAAGTTAATTCCCTTTGGATGCGTGAATAATAAAAATTCGATGTCAGATTATAAAATGAAATCATAAGTGATCAATTTTTTTTTCTTTTGGTTTTTCAAGACAGAGTTTCTCTGTGTAGCTTTGTGCCTTTCCTGGATCTCACTCTATAGACCAGGCTGGCCTCGAACTCACAAAGATTCACCTGGCTCTGCCTCCTAAGTGCTGGGATTAAAGGCATGCACCACCACCACCTGGCTCAAATTTTTTTTAAAATGCAGTTTTACTGAGCATCCAAACCCTGGCAATACCAGTGAGGTGAGGATGGAGTACAGGAATGTTCATTTGGAGCACACACCGGCGAGGCCGCTTTAGAAAACAGGGTGGCCCTTTCCTTCTGTGCTGAAGGCAGTCCCAGTGCCCAGGGCAGCTGTCATGTTCCTGTTTACTCAAACTGCTGGAATATTTGTGCTAACGCTACATCAGCACCTGAATGTATGTAGCAGCTTTCATCATATCACAAAACACTGGGAGCAACCCAGGTGCCCTTCTAAAGAGGACAGATACGTGGTGAGAAGCCAGAAAGGGGTCCTTTCGGCAGGGCAGGGAAATCTGTGCCTCTTTTCACCATGTTTATTTCACATTGCACTGCAAGTCCTGGGAAAGGTCAGTCCATACACTGACCACCAGCCTGTCATAAAAAGAAAGAAGGCCTGTGGGTAACTTTTCCTGGACAGAGAACAAATAAATGCCTGCTTAGCCCATGGAGGGCACCAATGACAACCCAAAGAAACTACTCCTGTCCTGTCTAGCTTGGTGAGCCAAGGAGGTTGACTTGGGTGAGTGACATGGAGGCACAGACAACTTACAAACAGTCACGTTACTGAAGAAAGGTCTCATTTACATAATCTTCAAAGAGGGGTGTGGCCTTAGTGTTGACTTGTGTACTTTGTGAGTCCTCTAGGTCTCTCCCCTACATACACAGGCACACAAGCACTCACGGTCACACCCATCTTTCAGTGTGCCTTGCAGGGACTCAGCGCTCAGACCCTTTGGAGGAGGGAGCTTCCATCAGATAGGGCTGAACCTGCTGATGCCTTCATTCGCACTTCCTATTTGTAGAGCTATGGGGAAGTATTTCTGTTCGTTATGATCACCGGCCTGGGATAGTGGGTTCTAGGGATACAAGTGGGTTAGGACAGGTATGCATGAAATCCAAAGAAAATACTCACACATGCTTAAGAAGGTATGAAAAAATAGCACAGCTGACCGTGGCTGTATCATATGATGCTGTTGTCCAACACTGGAGCGATTTAAGCAAGGCTGTAAAGGTCTCTCCAGTCCAAACTAATCGTATGGGTTCTTTTTCTTATTGCTGTGATAAAACACTTGACAAGGAAACATTTTTTTCTGGTTCACAGTGCAAGGGTGCAGTTCATCACAGAGAGGAAATCATGGCAGCAGAAGCATGAGGCGGCTGGTCACATCTCAGCTACAGTCAGGAAACAGAGAGAAATGCATGCTGGTGCTCAGCTCACTTTCTCCTTTATGGTCTTGGATTCCAGCCCATGAGATGGTGGATCTTCTATAGTCAACCTAATCTAGAAACTCCCTCATAGACACACCCATACGTTACATCTCCTAGGTGACTCTAGAGTTTGTCAAGTTGACAATCAATATTAACTACTATAAATGCATGATTGGATGAAACAATAAGAGGTGAATGGCTCCTATGAAGAGAATCTCTAAATTAGTTCTATACACAAATAGGGTGCAGATCCCTTTCCCTAGGTTTGGACAGCATGTAGTGGCTTCCTTCCAAAGGGTGTGATTGAGAATCAGTGGGAAAGGACAAACCCAGTTGACCAGGAGGCCAAGGTCAACATCATCAGTTCTTAGGCATGCTGGGAGGATCTAGCCTTGTCAGCATAGGATCAAAGTGCTACCTTAACCTTGAAGTCTTTCTCCTTGAATCCTGCACTCCTGGTATAATTATGAGAGAAGCATTAGACACATACTGAGTGGGAAATCATCCACAGAACACCTCTGAACACCTAGTGAGCATCCTAAGAGCCATCAAGGTATTCTAAGATCAAGGTAAGGGGGAAGTTGCCATAGCTTAGAGATACCTGGAGACACTGATGATTGAGTGGGGTGTGAACCCTGGAAGAGAGAAAGGAAAATCTGCAGTAAAAACTAGAGCAATCTCAGGATAGTAAAGTTTTTGCTTCAGCTAATAAGAATGGGTGAATATTGATTATTCAATTTATGAAAACTTCACCTTACTCATCTAAAGTAGTAATATTAAGGAAGTTTGCCAGTGGAATTTACTGGAACTCTGCTATGCCATTTTTTTCCCCCTCTGTATATCACAAAATCTATTCTAAGGTTAAAGGTTTATTCTAAATGATGGGAGAATGAGATTACTTTAGTTTCTAGGCATTTAAGTTGATGTTGATTCCAAGTAAATCATTAAATGTACAATATTCAAATTTAGACAAGGGAATTGAGTAGAATGGACCTTAAAATGCCTGTAGCCCTCAGTGACTTCATTACTCACATGGACACTGACATAGAGGAGTCAAACAACTTGTTTAAGTTCACTTGAGATAAGAGCCCATCTTAGATGGCATCATCATTCCTGATCCAGCTTTGTACCCACTGGAAAACATTACATTCCCAGTGTATCCAGTCTCTAGACATGGTTTGATCATGTGACCATGTGGGTAGTCGGCTTTCATGTTCTACAAAAACTCTGACGGCCCCTGTCCTCACTAAAGAATGTTTTGTCTCTGACAACTACTGGAGTCCTGGATATGGGTTTTTTTTAGAATGTGAGTGATGTGATCTACTGTGCATCTTCCTCTCTTACATAATTAAGTAGCCTCAGGACCTTGTCAGTACGTAATACTAAGGGTTTCCTGCACATTGATGAGTGGCATCCATGTAATGGGTGCTAGGTGTCACTCCCGCTCAAACATCTTGGAAAAGAAAAGGACACTAAGCATGACTTCCAGCCAATGAGGAGGAATGGAGGGAGCTTGAGAGGACTCCTGTGCTTCTAGTAGGAAACTCACATCTCACAACAATGTCTACATGAGCACAGGGAGATCCAGGGTTTGAGAAGAAGGAAGGAAGTTACGCAGTTTACAAACAGAAAGTCAGCCCGAGAGCTTCAGAAAGTATCAGGAGCAGACGGAAGGAGCTGTCCACATTTCAAGGAGGAAAACATGAGGAGCCTATAGCTCAGTTCCCTGTAATGACACTGATTTAGCAGCTATGACCCACCATTTGTAGAAAGCAGCTGGGAGTGTCCCAGAGCTTCCTGTGGGTGGATCTTATTGTCCATCTCCTGTGTCCTCCTCCTAGCTAATTCATAGAAGTATGAGACAGCTGGGACCTCAGCATACACTGCCATACAGGCAAATGCATCTATTCCTCCAACCTCCACAGAGAAGAGCTTCACATATTAACACAGCTTTTCCTCCCTCAGTTAGGAAAAAGGTGGAGGTAGGAGAGTAGAGATATGTTGGCAAACTGGAAATAATCATTTTTGTCTTTTAAGATTTCAGATGGAATGAAAATATTAGAATGAAGAGGATATGGAGAAAGGTTAAGTATAATAAAGAAAATGCCTGTCAGTAGCGTTAGAAGAAAAGGCCCTGGGTCGGCTCCAGTCCATCATTCTGCTCGCCCCTTAAGACTATATCAGCCTCAGAAGCCAGGCTGGATTCGACTTACACAGCTCTCAGAGGTGTCAGTGATGCTGGCTCTCCAGAGAGGCTGCTACAGCATCTTCTGCTTTCTTTTTTTCTGAAATGACTTAAAAGAATCTTTAGAGGTCTGGTAGAATTCAGTGGAGAATCCTCTGGTTCTCCATGTGATGCCCCCATGTCAGTTATCATCATCTGTATCACAAGTACCTCCTCCTTATGACCCAGGTGGAAACGGGCTCCAGGTGGCTCTTTCTGTGCACATAATCTGCACATTTCAAGGTTTACATCTCACCTTATTGTTTATATGTTGCAGCCCTCTATAGCAAATATTACAGTACTTGAGTAAAGCATGTCCCATGAGTCAGTTAAAGAAAGGAAAGTGTTATAGGATATTACTACTAACATTTGCTAATTGCCTACTGCTATGTGACTCTTTCAGAGATGTGAACAAGGTCTGTTCACTCCAGATAGGGCACCAATGACAGGTCAATGAATTAATCAAAAACGATTCCACCCAAGTCTAGCTTAGTCAACGAGTAAGTGTATCAGGGCCACTTACAGGAGTGTGGTAAAAAGGGTAACTTACAGGAATGACCCAAAGGCAGCTGCATGGCTGGAAATCCCCTCCCCCCACTCCGCTGCAGCTCCTGCGTGACTTGCAGGCCGCTCAGGCTGAGGGAAGCTCTCCACGCTACAGCAGTGGTGACTGTATAATTTTGGAGAGGAGCCTGTGGATCATGTAAGTTTCAAGGCCTTCCTGAGACAAGTTTTGTTTACTTCCCGAGCCTTAATGAATGTTTTGATTCAGACAAAGGAGCTGTGAGACACCTGCATATGTGGCCCAATGTGTGTGTTCATATCCCAGAAGAGAAACTGAGTCAATGGAGAATGAGTGACTCACCTGCAGGGGTGCATGTACAGACAAGCAGTACTTGGGGCTCAGATTGCTCTGCTGGCCTTCTACACCTACTACCTTCCACTGCGCATGCTCAGCATCTGCCAGAACCCTCCCATGGTTTACTCGCCATCCCCACACTGCACAGTTCTCTAAACAGGTAGAATGGATTCCTAAGACAGAAGCAAACATTCCCACATGCAGTTTGTTAGAATTACCTGTTCCTCTTTGTTTGTTTGTTTTTCCTTTTTGTCATTCATGGCTCGTGTCCACTTCTTTGAACTTTAAAACAACAAAACACCTTCAGCAATCTCGTAATTACAGACCTCTTCTTTCCACACTAGGATCCAACTCAACGCAGCTGAGCTCCCGGGCTGTTGTTTTAGATGAGCTGTTGATAATATCGGAGGAGCAATTGAGGGAACCGACAATCTCCTCCTGCTGTGCATTCTGCCTAAATCTATTCTCCACAGCTTTCTGAAGTTATATTTTCCATAAAATTGATCTCTGCGAAGACTGTTACAGCAAATTTCACAACTAATACAATTACCCCTGAAAGGAGACAGGGAAGAGCCTGCCCACATCCCATGAGAGTGTGGTCTTATCAAGCCAAGCAGGTATTAGGGGTCAAACCAGATTTCAGTTTGATCAGGGAGTTTGGAGACAGCACGTGCTGGAGGTGAGAATTATATTGAGTATTCTTAATTAACAGTTGTGTTTGATCAGGGATTTGGGTGTTAGCACCTGTGTGGAGGTGAGAATTGGATTCAGAAGGACTGGACCTACATGGGATGTCTGAGCTGGGTGGACGGAGCTAGAAACACCAAGAGATATAGAGGAAAGCTGGAGTGAGAGCCGTGAGAAGCAGGCACGTGACTATGGGTTTCTGTTGTCGCAGAAACAAAATGTGCATCAAATCAGGTATGATTACTCCTAGGTGCTTCGTAAGGCTGACTGCAAGCTAGATCTCCGTATCTACACGGGAAGGTGTGTGTGGCCCCCTGGAAGGGTGGGCCTTTTGCAGCTGGAGAGAACTCGTATTTAGTTAAGTAAACTGAGATGTGATGTATTGCCCTCTGAATTTCATTTTCCTTATCAGTAAATGGTTTTAACCCTGTGCTAGCAAAACCAAGGGAAAGAATGATATAATAAGGAAACAATGTTTCTGTCACAGAACCTGCTGTACCGAAGGCTGAGTTCAGTTCACATCTGATCTCCCCTCCCATCTTTCAAGCTTTGTTTGTAATGCTTTACTTACTCAGGTTACTTTTTTACTCCCCCCCCCCCAAGCATCTCCCTCTTTGGGACATACCAGTCAAATAAAAATCTCAAATTAAACTCGCAGGAAAATTTACCTGGACACCTGGCATCTTTTCCTGTGCTGAATCTGGCAAGCCTACCCTACTCTCAGGGATGATCCCAGGGTTGTTAACTTCACAGTTTGAACAGAATGTTTGAATGTTTGTTGTCTCTTTTGAGAAAAGCTGACACTGGCCTAGGCTGTGAAGAATCTCACCTCCCACAGGGACAGGCCCCGCCTCCCACAGGGAAGCCCCGCCTCCCTTAGGGAAGCTCCGCCTCTGTCTTCTGTGGTTCTTCTCTTGGCCACAGGGTCTTCCACACACGATTCTGCCTTTCACTGCCTGGCTGCTGGACTTCCAGAATTTCTTTTGTGCTCATTATCATTAGCTAACTTCAAACCGTGGATTGTGTCTGTGCAGCACAGCCTTGTGGTGAGGACCTCATCTTCTGCCCACCTTCCCCACGGAGATGGCTACGAACAGCTTTGCTCTTAGTTCTCCCTTCCCGTAGCATTGGAGATGTCTTCACATCTCTTTCCCCAGGACGTCAAACTAGGATCTGTCTGTCTACAAACTCAGTGGCTTTCCACACTGCTAAATTTTGCGATTCAAGGTCATTTTCCTAGATGGCTTTTCCTCATTAGCATTTTAAATGAAACATAATACATGTACATATGTATTATGTGGGTACATATGGTATTATGATACATATATAATATATGATAATCAAATAAGAATAATAAATAGCTCTCTTCAACTATTATTAACTTTTTAGCATCCACTCTCTCTCATATTGAATCAGTGTACTTCTTTTCATTTGGGGAAGAGAAATGAGAAGTTGAAACAAATGTATGTTATATTTATATCTGAATATAAGTGCAACAGAAGAATCACTCCATTTTCACATGCTGAGAATTTTTCACTCTTCTGGTTATTTGTAAATATGTCCTAGATTTCTGCAACCAATCTAGTAATTATTGAAAACTAAAGTTCTTTTTGTCCCCTTTCACCTGCCCCTCCCAGTTTCCTGTGGCCACTTGTACATTCCATTCTGCTACTAGCTTACCAGCTTCACTGAAGAAGAGAGGAGTCCACTAACATCTAGATCACCAAAACATCCATCGCTCCTGAAAATGCATATTTACTTCTGTACATTTCTGTTAATATTATTTTATTTTAAACAGTAAGTAAGATTCAGAGAGCCATTCAAATGTAAAACCACACCACCAAGCACTGCATAGGCACTCTGTGGCCACAGGAGATGGGCACTATTACAAGGTTCATTTCCTATGGAGAAGGGCTGGTATATATATATATATATATGGCTGTAGTGGTCATGTGACAGCAAGCGGCGGACCAGGACCTGACAGCACTATGCTAGGCAAACTGTTGGTATTCTCACTTCACAAGCACCTAACACTCACATGTATCCAAGAAGATGCTACACACATTGACACACCAGATTCAGAAACACTCTATCAAACACCTCTGACTTATGTTTGAACATGTGTCCACACTGAGTTGTTTATCTCTTGCAGTCACTGTGGCTTGTCAGTGAAAGTGATGGTCCTTGTATTTCACAAGTACCTATGACTTCCCAAAAGGCATCAAATGTAATGCAATATTTTCACACCGTGACAGAATTTTAGTGAGCGCAGAACCTTAAACTGAAAGAGAGATTAGCCTTTATTTTGGAGATCACATGGTCTCGATTAGTGATTGTGCTGACAAACATATATTGTTCACAAGCATTTATTTAGGTTTCTTTGTCCATTTAGGCACGAAATATAAAAATAAATTGTCAAAAGGAATCCTTTTAAGGGATTGTATATTTTGAATTGCTTAGCTAGCTATTCGCTTTCAGAGTGTCTTATCTCTCAGGTAAGTGATGATTCAAGAACAGTCTTAGTGAATATCCACCGTGTCTAGATTTTATGATGGGAGAGGAATGCAAGTGACAGTCAGAGACCATGGTCCCTGTCCTACCTACTTTTATGTCAACTTGACAGAAGCTAGAGCAACTCAACTGCAGACTAGTTCATCTTTCCCCACTGACTGTGTCTTCCTGTAGTCAAGGCTGTGGGACTGCCTTGCTCTGTATCAGCAACATTGTATCTGTATCGGCAACATTCTATTTGCAACATTGTGGCTGTATCAACAACATTGTATCTGCAACTGCAACATTGTATCTGTATCTGCAACGTTGTATTTGCATCCACAAACATTGTATCTGTATCTGCACCAATGGGCAATCAGTGATGCCATCACAGTGCTGAGTGAGGGGTGTCCAAATTGGCAACTGCTGACAGTGTGCTGCTTGATAAATCCTCGAGGACTGAGCTGTAGTCCTAGGTTCTGGGGAATATCCACTGTGACTGAGCCCAGAGCATTTCCTTCCCACTGTGGAAACCAGAGCAGGTGGAAGGCTTCATGAAGCCTTCTTCTTTACCTTGTGGAAACCACACGTTGTGCCATGCAGGCAGCCTGTCTGTGTTAAGGGTAGTCTATTGCTTATTTATAATTTGCATTAGATAATCAGCTATGTGGCTATAAAGTTTTTGAGTAATTATTTTAGAGAAATGTATAAAAATATGTAAAAGACAGGGCTAGAAAAGTAAAAATATATTCAATTATCAAACAACTTTTTGTACACATAAAATAAGTTTTATAATTATAGAAACTAATGTTTAAGATATGTATTTTATTTCTCTTTATGTTTTATATTGTTAGTTTGCTCTAGAGACTGGATTTCAGATAGGCCAGGGAGGCTCTGAACTCCCCATGTAGCTGAGGATGACCTTGAACTTGTGTACTTGACTTCTACCTCTCCAGTCTGAAATTACAGGCTGTACCACTACATTCAGCTCTGGCTTCTTTGGTGCATTACACTCATCTTATTTTTCTTTTCTTTTCTTTCCTTCTTTCTTTCTTTCTTTCTTTTTTCTTTCTTTCTTTCTTTTTTTGGTTTTTTGAGACAGGGTTTCTCTCTCATTGTATTCTCTTGATTTTCTCAATGACATTAAAACTGAATCCATTAAGAGAGCAGGGCCTCTGGCTGACTGAAATTTGTTTTGCTTTGATCACTTTAAAAGACAAACAGTCAACTTCCCCTCCCTTGAGAACTAAGAAATAAGGAACTGGGAGCCCCAGAATGGGAGGGAACTAAGCTTGCTTCTCCACTTTCCACTGGAGCCTGATGGAAGATCACCTGGACAGTGCTTCGTGTTCACATCTACCACACAGATCTGTCAGCATCTCCCTGGACTGAGGTCATGTGGCTGGAACTATCAATAAGCAGCAGCCTAGGGCCCCTGTATGACAAATTTTAGGCTGATAGAATTTGAAGGATTGTGAGAAGGTGCCATTAGCATCCAGCAGTAAAGACAAGGGTACCAAAGAGCATCCAAATGACAGGGACAACCCCAAAAACCCAGGCCCATCTATCTTGAAAAACAGTGGCACAAGAGTGAAGGTACTGTGGCATGCATCTCTATTCATTCACTCTTTTGTGACCACATAGCCCTCGGTCAGTAAGTAGACACCTCTCTACATATTTCCCAAGTCTTGGACTCTGTCACAGTGGAACATGGAGAAGTCACTAATCTACAGTGACACTAATCTACCCCAGACACTAATCCACAATGAACTTTTTCTGGAGCAAACCAGAGGACCCAGCAGGCACTGTCCCAGAGCCTCCCTTTCTGCCTTTACCTCAGCAGGTTGAATATTTCTCCTGAATGGTACCTCAAAGAGCCTGTAAAAGAGGGGATGATGATGGAAGCACAGTATAGATGCTTTAGGGGTGACCCTACACCAGCCAATAGCACCTCCACATTAAGTTGGCATGCTATGTAATTATCAACATAGACCTAAACTAGAAGAAAACAACAACAGCAACAATACTGTTGGACTCAGGCTAAAACCATCCTAGGCCCCTTGGTGTCCTTCTTTCTTATGGCCTCTTCATGAATGGTTGGTCATTGAGCTTTGTAGGAAAACTACTTGGATAACTGCCTGGTCAATACCTCCTGGTGTTCAGTGAAGAGCAGATGAGTGGACAAGCATTGTGTGATCTGGCTCACCCCACCTTACAGTCTGTCCTTTATTTTGTGGGTGTGACTTATCCCCTGTGCGGCTCAACTACACTGTGAACATGTCCTCTCTTGCCTGCTGGCATGTGTTCTTTCTTCTAGCAAAGATTTTCCCCTTTCTTGTTTCCCTGTGTATTGCCTTACTGCCTTCAAGGACTTCACTCTAATTCCACCTGCTACAGAGATTTGTCTAGTGTTCTTGGTCCCAGAGGAGAATCTTTCCCTCTTTACAAGGACTATCCATTCTTGATAGGTTCACCATGAAACGCTTGACTATTCAGCCCAGTCTGACTAGCCCAGCATGTCACCTACCTGAGGGAAAGCAGGCCCCTGTAGATTTGTTCTGTACATGTGTGTGGCCAGACCCTATGCCCTAGAAATAAAATCTGGCCTAGTTTCTAAAGGACTAGTGACAACATAGCAAAAATAGGTCAACTGTATGAATCATAGGCCTCAGAGATCAGGAATGGCTTGTAAGGTTCTTTATAGAAATGATACTGGGTAATCCAAAGGCTGGAGCAGCTGCAGAGGAAACCCTGCCATTGATGGGCAGTGAGATTAGTGTGAATACATGGATCAGCTGCACTAGAGCAGTGAGATCAGTGTGAATACATGGATCAGCTGCACCAGAGCAGTGAGATCAGTGGGAATGCATGGATCAGCTGCACCAGAGCAGTGAGATCAGTGTGAATACATGGATCAGCTGCACCAGAGCAGTGAGATCAGTGTGAATACATGAATCAGCTGCACCAGAGCAGTGTCTTGATAGAACCAGACAGAGCCTCTGCCTGTGGATCATGCTCTCACCATTGAGTCAGGTGCAGTTCATATGTGTCAGGGGTGGCAGTCGAGGCTGAGGGACCCTCGGATCATACTCTTAAAGGACATGAATCTTCCCGGGGAACCACAGACGTTTACAGACATCCATGAACTGCAGAGATGACAGGACACACCAAAGATGCAACAACAACCACACAGTGTTCACATGCATAGGATGCAGTCACTGTTCACAACAGAACAGCAAGAGTCGTCTTTTTAAGAGAGTGAGGATTTGAGCGGAGTTGTTGGTCTGACTTGCGTCTGAGTCACTTGTAGAACCTTCTAAATGGCCTATGCTGGACATATGTCAACTCTGTGTTCTGTGAAGACATGTGTCTCTGTGGTACCCAAGCCAGAGGAAGCACTCAGGTGGCCATAGAAAGGCTTAGTCAGGTGGACCTGAAAGCCGATGCTGTAGGTTCTCATAGCTTTCCACACAGGACAGGACTGCAGATGGGGAGGGTCTGGGTGGAAAGGAGTCACACAGTTGTTCCACTTTCAGCTGTGTGGGGAGCCGCCACACACTGCTTCCCTGCAGAGACTTCCATTGTCTCCCAAGATGTGCAGCATGGAAGAAGTGCGTGCTTCTTAGGGATCAGGATGCAGAGTTGGTTTCCTCTCCTAGAGAGGCCTCATTGTAACAATGGAATCTAAACAGAAAAAAATGGTCCTAGAATTTGCTGGAGGGAGGTGAAGGTGTAAGGACACCATTCCCGAAGAATCATTATTAGCCTGCCAGCAGTTCTAGCTCGGGAGACAGCCAAGGCTCTATCATTTACCTGACCTCTGATCAGGGCCACAGAGAGGTCCAACATGGGGACGGAGCTGTGACTCCCCTCCCCTCTCAGATCATCACCCGGCCTCTCAGTACAGGCACATTGTGTTATTGCTGTGAGTCTATGTCTGAAACTGTTGCACATACCCTGTCCTTCCCTGATTGTCTTACTATTACAGTGGCTAGCCCACTGTTATTTCATCTCAACTCAGAATTCGGAAAGGACAGCTAATAGCATGGGTGAGTGTAAGGAGGAAGCCTGATTTCTAAAGCTGTGGTCCTGATGGAGGCCTATCTTGCTGCTGTGCTCTAAGGGGAGCTCATCTGGAGGGGTGGTTGTTACTTGTATGACTGCCTGGTCACCTATATTGGTGCTTGCTGCTCTCAGCTGGTGGGTGGAGGCCTGCATGTTCTGAGCATCCTTCAATGCACAGGGCAGGCCCTGATGCACAGAACCAGCCAGACCCAGGGCTGAGGCAGGGAGGTGGTGAACTGGGGGTTGGGGTGAGGTTGCTTGCCTTGTGGATGACCCATAGCATCTTTGTTTTCCTCCTTATAACCCTTATCACACCCCAACCCTGGCTGTACTTGGACCCCGCTCTCCTTCCTGACCCTGACTTTCAGGGAACACATTCAAAGACATTCATTTAAGGCCATCAGACCTTTTCTGAAACATCCCCTGCTGTCTAGGATCCACACTCCATGTCTTCTGCCCTCTCGCAGAAGCTGAGGAATTGTGGCCTCCTAGGACTAGCTAGGTTCAGCCACATTGGTGCCAGGCACCAGCAGGGGACCTCAGGGTGAATGACCTCTGGCAGGCCGGCTGTCTAGGAAATCTCAGGCCCACTCATCCATGACTGTCTTCTTCACCCTTCACAGGACATGAGGTCATAACGATAGGAACAATTAAAAATTAGTAAGTCCTCAGTCTGGCACTGTGGCTTGGTGATGTGTCTCCCCAATATGACTGCCTACCAGGATGAATACCAGGGGTGGTAGGAGTCTTCTGTTGATCTCAGAAAGTCTGGCAGCCATCAGCCGTTAACTGGCTCACTCTTGAGTTTCAAGGGTAGCATCTCCTTCGAAAATGAGGAGGTGGCATTGCCCTGACTTAGAAGACAATATGGGACCTCCAGCAGCCAGAAGGGCTCTGACCAGTGTGAACTATATGCACGAATAAACCTCATCTTATGTGGCCTATGATGATGGCGTTGAGAAGAACCCTGAAGGTGAAGGGTGCTCTGAGCAAGCAGGATGCCTGTGGATGTTCAATTGAAGGTCGCAGGAGGGAATTTCGAACCAATGAAGAAACTCAGGGACAGGTGCTGAGGGTGTGTGCTTCTCTTTGGTATTCACTTCCAGAGGCCTGTAGAGTCCAGGTGAAAAGCAGACATAAGCTTCAGATTATCAGGCAGTTGTTTAAATACAGCCTGCTGTGAATTCAGCCTCACAGTGAACATCTGTGAGAAGCAATAGATGTCAATGTCAGTGAACAGCTCAGGCTTGTGATGAGGACCCTGCTTTTGAGTCTTCAGAGCAGGGGGGTTGGGAGTGGAGTCTGTGCTGACCCTAATGAGGCCAGGATATTTCACAACTGGCCTAAGGAAGAATGGTCTCACTGCCTTCTGTGAACTGATTGCTTTAATCTTTGGTCAGCATCTGTGAAATGATTTCCCTACTAAACTGTTTTAAGATGTTAGGTTTGCAATTTGTGAAAAGTGAATTTGTGGCAGATGGGGTGGAGCAAACAGAGAGCAAGGCCTTTGAACCCAACCCCTACTTTTTGCTGTCTTCTGAGCCTCTGTGTTCAGGATCTGCTCTTTGTTCCCAGCAGATCCCAACCAGTCAGACACAGGTCACTCAACACAACACTGTTTTAGTTGAAGGAGATTTATAATTCCCAGCTAGAGAGTAAGGGCTAAAAACCCAGAGCTTATTTATATGTAAGAGTATCTAAGGCTAGAATTTAGAAATTCAATTTATATAAAGTCTATAAATTGAATGTCTATTTTCTCTACAGATTCAAATACTGTAGGCAGATTCAAATACTACTAAACTATTAAAGCTTGGGGGACGTAGGGGCTGAGTAGATGATAAAGAGCGCTTGCTTCTCTTGCAAAAGACAGGGGTTTGGTCCCCAACATCAATGTAAAGATCCCAATCATCTGCAACTCCAGCTCCAGGGAATCTGATGCCCTCCTCTGGACTCACACACAGACACATACACATAAAATTTAAAAAAAATTATTTTGATTACGTAGTTTTAGATGGCCAAAGAAAGAAGGTGCAGTAAAAATGAAATCATCTTTGGAAACATGTTGTGAGCAGGCATCCGTCCTTCTAGGAGACTGTCGTGATGGGCAGATGAGGCTCTAAGGGAGTGTGTGAAATACAATCAAGTTTCCTCTAATAATTATGAAATGAAATTCACAATCCATGCTGTCAGCTACTTTGAGGAAGTCTCCCTCCCCATCAGGGCTAATGGCTGACTTTTTAATTTTTGAGAGAGGGTCTGTCTCCTTAGCCTAGGCTAACCCCTAACTTCTAATCCTCCTGCCTCAGCCTCCTTAGTTCTAGGATTATAGGCATGAGCGACCGTGCTTTGTAAGATTCCTTGGCTTTCAGTATGCTAATGGGATATTTATGAGGGAAAAAAAAAAAAAACAGGACCCAGAAGGAGCTATGGACAACATGGTTTGGCTAATTGAGAAGGATTTCAAGATTTCTGCAAAGCTGCCTGGTTTACAAACTGCCTTGTGCATCTATATCCTACGAAATGTGTTCTGGGATTTTAGTGTTAAAGTAGCAGTTCCTAGATCTAAAATCAGAAATACAAATACAGCCACAGGCACAGGAGATCCCAGGGTACCCGCTATAGTCTACAGCGCTCTAACATGCGGAGTATGTAAGCTGAACTTGTCCATGCTGTGTCAGAGCAATAGCAGCAAGACACCCAAACCTCCAGGGAGGTACAGAGAGGATGAATTCATTCCAGAAAGTCTAGCTCTGTTGCATCAGTTAGGACTCAATTAAGCCAATGCGCGCGTGCACACACACACACACACACACACACACACACACACACACACTGAAGCAAGACTGTATATTATAATAATAAGAGACACTTGAACATAAGCAAGAGTTGAGGTCTGTAAGCTTAAGTCCATCACCAGAAGAGAAAATAGGATAAAGCAAGTGTAGGACCCAGGCCACACCAGGCACAGGCTGTGTCTTGAGTCTCTCATCTTCCAATTAGCAGCTGGCTAGACCTAGGTCATTGCTGCTGACTCTACTGTACCTCCATAGTCTTTCAAAAACAATTTTCATGACTCACATAGCAACATTTACATGCAATGATCCACTGATAACCAACAGCTTCTCATACAATCAAAGGGTGATAAGGATGTGAATGGATTTTACTAAATTAGATGGGAGAAAGATTGTGGAGGACACCAGTAGAAAGAGGTGTTGAGATAGGTGTGGAATGTGGACACTGGGAGATGGGTATCTGGAAATGCCCCATTACAGAAATGTGGTTGAAAAACCCTACAGATCTAGAAGAAGCACAAGCTTTTCTTCTTTTGAAACAGGGTTTTATTATGACACACAAGTTGGCCTCCAACTTGCAATCCTACTGCCTCTGCCTACTGAGTGCTGGGATTATAGGCATGTGCTCCTATACCAACTCTAAAGCAGAAATTTTGAACCAAACTTGACCCATAATTGTTAGCCAGGCAGTGAGCCTATTCTGAATTTTATCTTGGGTCTGTATTCATTGTTATCAATTTTTGACTTGTGTTTTTACATCTGTAACACTAGTTCTTGTATCACTTGTCCTTAACACCTTATGTAGCATTCAGAATCTGTTCTCTCACCCATGGGATTCACCTTCAAAGTTATAAATTAAAATATCCATGACAACTCTTTGCTACAACCAGCTCAGTATACAGCATTCAAGTAAAAAGTACCTTCAACCATAGTAAGTGATGTACTGACCTTTTTTTCCTCATGAATAAATACTTACATCAGCAACTGCACTTGGTGATCTCTTCGGTTAGGTCAAGCACACAATCTGAGTGTGTCACTATGCCTTATTTTAATCCATGGTAAAGCCAGAGAACCGTGCTTCTTTACACACTGGACTTGTTGATGGAGAAATGAAAATGTCTTTGGTAGCTCTTCCCTTTGTGGATATGGTGCTTATGTTACTGGCACTCAGTGAATGGGTGCCCTGGATACTGAGTATCTTTCTTTCAAAGAACCTTGCCTGATATGTGGTTGGCTTTTGAGCACTGGGAAGAGGATGATGCATATGGATCCATAATCTGTTATAGATTTGCTATTGAGTTTAGCAAGTACAGTAAGCCCCATTATTATTCTCTGTTCTCAGGTGAGAGAGGAGCTGGTACATTCTCAGTGTCTTGTGGAGGACTCTACTTCTGTGACTCTTGACATTTCTGGCTGGCCTGAGAGTGAGGTGGGGCCAGCATGGCTCAGTAAATCCCACATGAAATGTGCCGATAATTAAATCCCTCTGCTAATTACATCATGCATTAGCAGGCTCAGCCTGATACATTACTCATGATCACTGTCTTGGACAAAACAAAATGGGTCCACCAGGGACCAGCCTCGGGGCAGACGCTGATCTAAAAGGAGGCAGTCAGATTCTGTTTATGTAACATGATCCAGCCACATTGAGAGCCAGGCTCCCTTCAGCCTCCCCAGCGAGCATCAGGTTCACAGAGATAATGATGCCCAACCTTTGCCACCTGCCAGGCCAAGTCCCCTTGCCAGACTAACAGGGTACAGCAAAGGTCAAGTGGTTAGTCACTGGCATATTCCAAAGACATTTTTGGTGAAGTTGCTCTTTGTGAGAGATAGTAACACAGTTATCCACAGAGAATGATCTGAGCTAGTCTTTAATAAGTGACAATTTGAAGAACCTTCTGAAAGAGCAATGGGTAAATGATGGTGTCACTGTGATCTTACATTATAAGCATTCTGACTCCAAAATTATTACACACACACACACACACACACACACACACACACACACACACACACGCATACACACACCCTGAAGTTTCTGAAGTTTGTCTATGCATTTAGCCCAAGAAGCTAAAACTTTTTCTTAAAACAGGCATTTAATAGAAATCACAATATTCCCAGTCTTTGCCTGAAATGGTGGAACTGTAAAAAGCAGAAATTCAAACAACTCAAACTGTCAAGAATACCACATATGGGCTTGCAACAAACTTTCAGATTAAAGAAAACAAGAAACTCTTACCCAACATTTATATCATAAGGCAACAAAATAAAAAAAATTTGGAAAAGTCAAATTTATCTTGAGGTTACAAACCTTTGATTGACATCTTACCTAGTAAAATTATGCATATTCTTTTATTCCATTTCTTTCATTTTTCATCTTCATCATTATGTTTTTTTAACTTTATTTGTTTTGTGTACACATGGGTGATGACTGACCCATGGTGTATGTATGGTTAGAGGACAAAGGACAACTTGGGGGAGTCAGTTCTTTCCATCATGTGTGTCCTGGGAAATCTAACTCAGGTCATCAGGCTGTGCACAAGTGGCCCCCGCCAGCTGAGTCTTCTCACCATTGGTTTCATAGTCCAGCCATTACCTGTGCATCAGTCTCTACTCAGGTATCTATGAACTTACATGACCCAATCTGTCACCCACACAGAGGGCATCCAACCACACTCTTTTCTGATTGGCTTATTCTTAGATTTCACTGTTCCCTGCATGTCAACTATTACTTCATTATTATAATAAACATGTACAAATCGTTCACATTCCCCATAGTCTATTGGTTTCACCAGGGCTCTAAACTCACATTTAAAAACATCATTTCTGAGAAAAACAAAAGCACCGAGGACTAAAATCAATGTTGAAAGTCAAAGCTGGAGACGTGGATGGAACAGCTTCATCCCTTCCTTGAACTTGTGCACAACAGGAAAACCACCTGTCCACCTGCAGATTTGGTCACTGGGAAGTTCAGCTCAGGCTTGCTTCCTGGAGACAGAGCTGATTCGCTTCTCAGGGCAGCCTGTGGGATATTGAGCATCACTTGCTTTTGAGACAAGCTTGACCTGCTCTAGAGACCATTCCTACCCTTGTCTTCCTGCGTGACTGAGAGTGAATACTCCCTCTCTGCATGACCGATTCTTCCCTGTGTGGAGATCTCTGACAAGCTCTGTTGTTGTGATGATGACATTCCAGCATTCCTGTGACCTGAGGCGCTGAATGTTTATAGATATTTTTGTTTGTGTATTTTGAATTATTTGTTCTTGTAAACTTCACAGTGGATGAGAACTCATGTGGGATACCTGCCATCCAAAGGGTGACTTTCAGCTCCAAACTCCACCAGAGGAAGCCCCAAACTCATGTGAAAAGGGAAACTCAGAAAGTCCTTCACTTTCCTGTTAGGGGATATTCGATCATACTGTGAACCCCGAGTTTGCATTTGCATTAATTAAATAAAATTAAGCTTGGGTCAGGAGGCTGCATTAGCAACTAGTTGACAGAGAGTAATCATAGAGCATCAGAGGGCATCTGGAAGACATAGAGAGACACAGGAAGTGAGCAGGGAGGGATTTGGAGTGGCACAGCTTTTTTTGTCTTGGTTAAGCACAAACAAGGGTCTTTTGGAGACACCAGCAAGGAGAGAAGGTTAGCTAGTTGTGACCCAGCCTCTTTGAGCTAACAAGTTTTCATCCCAGCCTTTGAATCTTGAGTCTTATTTATAAATAGAATGATAGAGATTTAATTAAAGCTGCCTTTAGCAGCAGCGACAGGGCCGGTGCCTGCAGGAACAGAATTCCCGCCAGGCTTCGGCCTGAGCAGCCGGGCCACTGCTGCTGGAGAAGCAAGCAGGGAGCTGCGGAGTCACCATTGCTGGCTGAATCAGCAGCAGATTTAGGCACCACCACTGTGCCGAAGCTGAAACAACACTCACCTGTGTCTGCCTCTGACCAGAAAGGATACAACAACTCTCCTCCGTTCAGTCCATTGGTTGAACCATCCCAATGTCCGTGGTGCCAGATGCTCTGTCTGTCTGTTTTCCCAAAATGCTGGCGCACCCTTCGTAGTGAGCACACAAGAACCGCTGCAGATGACTGTACTATCCCAATGATCATGTCATAAAGGCAATGGAGGATGCCCTCTGACCAGCACCTGTGTGTGGTGTCAGCCATGGCATCACAGCTGTTGCTGCATGCACTTGGGTCGGCCAGGGCCACAGGAAATCCAGGATGACGTCATTGGCTTTTTTTTTTTTTTTTTTTTTTTGGTGTTTGTGCATTTAGCAAGCACTGATCCTTCCAGATGGCTTGCCAAAGGTTACGGTGGAAAGGATCTGGCCTCCAATCTCCTTTTGAACTCAAAGCCCTGGCTTTGATAGCTATTCTGCTGATGTCTTTTGACCAGAAATCTCCCAAGATCTGTTATTCAGAAACACCTGCTGATTGGTCCACTCACTGCCAATCCCCACGGGGCATCCAGCCCGATATCACTGTGTGATGTCCCCTGGGCTGGGACTCCAGGGGACTCGTGGACGTGTAGAGTAAGAGGTAAGATATCAGTGGTTCCACTTTGAGCTTTGAGAAAGAATCACTGTGGAAACACCACTGGTGGCCATGAACAGTCACACCGACCTTCCTCTTCTAAACTGAAGATGGAGCTAATCCAACTATGAGTTCTGATTGCACCGCTAGATGGCTTAGCCCGACACCACACCTAATGGACCCGCAGCTGACATCCCTGAGGTCCTCATCAGGTGGAACTCGGGTGCACAGGTGTCCCTGTGAACAATACACATGAGCTAGGAGGATAGCCAAGCGACCTTCGGACAAGCCTTGAAATTCACAGACGAGAAAGTAGAGCGAAGGGAAAGTAAATAAAGAATGGGAAAGAAACAAGGAAGGAAGGGACGGGAAGAGAGAACACCACCCCTCGGCTGGAGCCCTGTCTCACCAGTGAAGAGCCCCTGCTACTCTTGGAGAGGAGTGGGGCTCAGTTCCTAGGACTCATATCTCTACTCACGACTATTTATAACTCCACTCCCAGAGCATCCAACACCCACTTTCGGACTCTATGGGCATCAGGCACAAGCAAAGTACGCAGACGTACATGCTGGCCAAACACCCATACACATACAAATCAATAAATGTTTAAAAGAGAGAGAGAAAACACAGGCCCCTCAGGTCTCTACTTTCTTCTCAGACTTTGACCTCCTTCACTGGCTGTGAGGGTGTGCTTAATTCCTTATGATAAATGATTGCTTACTCCTTGGCCACAGGGCTGAGGGAACACCCTGGAGACTGGAATGGCTGGCATGTTCTTTCAATGCCTCCTTTTAAAGGTACTGTGCACTTACGATTCATGCATGGGTTTGCTCACTCTTACCACTTCTCCCTGAGTGAGACTCTGAGCTGGACACTGGACGCCAAACTCTGGAATCAGGTGCTGAGACCTCTGCTGTGGGCTGTTCTGTATGGCAAATGTGTTGCTAATAAAACACTGATTGGCCAGTGGCTAGGCAGGAAGTATAGGCGGGACTAACACAGAGAATTAAAAGAGCAGGAAGGCAGAAGGAGACTGCCAGCCACTGCCTGCCAGCCACCGCCAGGACAAGCAGCATGTAAAGATGCTGGTAAGCCACGAGCCATGTGGCAAGGTATAGATTTATAGAAATGGATTAATTTAAGCTATAAGAACAGTTAGTAAGAAGCCTGCCACGGCCATACAGTTTGTAAGCAATATAAGTCTCTGTGTTTACTTGGTTGGGTCTGAGCGGCTGTGGGACTGGCAGGTGAAAGAGATTTATCCTGATCGTGGGCCAGGCAGGAAAACTCTAGCCACAGACCTCTGCTCTGGGAGGTTATTATGTGCCTTGAAGAGTAGTGTGAAAACCTGGCATGTTTCAAAGGGGGAGTGAGGCATGCACTGCAATGTGAGTGTTGGGCTTGCATCTGTCTGGCCAGAGGGCTACCAGTGACCATGAGCGGTTTATGATGCTAGTGATCATTAGTGGTTTATACCTCTTCACTGTATGTTCTAAATCTCTAAATCCTGTGTTAGCTCCCCTCTGCAGCTGAAGAAGAGGAAGGAGCCTTTCCTTGGCTTGTGAATTAAGTCTTAGTTCCTTGTAGGATTCATGGAAGACCACCAGCTCTTTCCTTAGATGGCATGGGCCCACTATTCACTTGTCTGACAACCTTCAACACCTTGACATGGCTGAGGCCTTTGCCGCCTTTGATTGCTTCCCTTTGAATACAACAGAATCATGCAGGGTTTGGTCTCAGGTGAGAACGCCCACGTTGGTCCTTATGTCCACAAGGATGCATTAGTCATGTTTCAATTGCTTAACATCATGACAGACTCCCTTATTGCCTTGTGCATAGTGGCTTCTCTGTTTCATGGCCTTATTGTCTGACCAGAAACCATGTCACTTCCTCTCATAGCTTTTAGCTCTTTCCCATCCACACCAGACCCTCATTTCGTAAGAAAAGTATTACGCTTGTGCAACAGGACGGGCCCCTTACACACCTGAGTCTTTAAGGAAGCTTCTTTAACACACTGGCAACTTGCTCACACCCCTCCAGAGTCAGTCCCTCACCAGCTTCATCTGGAGGCCTCTCGCTGACCTTGGGCCACATGCTCACCCCAGTCTGGATGCATGGTTTCCTCAGCAGCCTCAGATTTGACCTGTTGGCAGTGGTTGAACATACAGGCCTTGCACTTCTGCATGTTTGGGATCCTTTGGATGTTTTGTTTATTGTTGAACCATTAGCAGCCAAGGCAGAGTCAATGACTGTGTACCCTTAGCAACCAAGGCAGAGTCAATGACTGTGTACCCTCAGCAGTCAAGGCAGAGTCAATGACTGTGTACCCTCAGCAGCCAAGGCAGAGTC